>JABBOT010000025.1:4757506-4925242 GCA_016165875.1 Acanthopleura granulata | reverse complement strand
GTTAGCTCATCAAGACAGGTAGTTTATCAAGATGGTTAGCTCATCAAGACAGGTAGTTTATCAAGATGGTTAGCTCATCAAGACAGGTAGTTTATCAAGATGGTTAGCTCATCAAGACAGGTAGTTCATCAAGATGGTTAGCTCATCAAGACAGGTAGTTTATCAAGACAGGTAGTTTATCAAGATGGTTAGCTCATCAAGACAGGTAGTTTATCAAGATGGTTAGCTCATCAAGACAGGTAGTTTATCAAGACAGGTAGTTTATCAAGACAGGTAGTTTATCAAGATGGTTAGCTCATCAAGACAGGTAGTTTATCAAGACAGGTAGTTTATCAAGACAGGTAGTTTATCAAGATGGTTAGCTCATCAAGACAGGTAGTTTATCAAGATGGTTAGCTCATCAAGACAGGTAGTTCATCAAGATGGTTAGCTCATCAAGACAGGTAGTTTATCAAGACAGGTAGTTTATCAAGACAGGTAGTTTATCAAGATGGTTAGCTCATCAAGACAGGTAGTTCATCAAGATGGTTAGCTCATCAAGACAGGTAGTTTATCAAGACAGGTAGTTTATCAAGACAGGTAGTTTATCAAGACAGGTAGTTTATCAAGATGGTTAGCTCATCAAGACAGGTAGTTTATCAAGATGGTTAGCTCATCAAGACAGGTAGTTCATCAAGATGGTTAGCTCATCAAGACAGGTAGTTTATCAAGACAGGTAGTTTATCAAGACAGGTAGTTTATCAAGATGGTTAGCTCATCAAGACAGGTAGTTCATCAAGATGGTTAGCTCATCAAGACAGGTAGTTTATCAAGATGGTTAGCTCATCAAGACAGGTAGTTCATCAAGATGGTTAGTTCATCAAGACAGGTAGTTTATCAAGACAGGTAGTTTATCAAGATGGGTAGATTTCAAGATCATCAAGCATTCAAATGAAGAAACAAAACCCAGATCCTGGTGCCACTGCAGTCATAAGCAGTTAACCAATGGGTGCCCTTAATCAAAACACACAGTACAGTGTCCGTATATCTTTGGAATATCACTGACTTGTGCCCACAAAGTGTGTGGATGACAGGCATTATATATTTCACGTTTGTTCCCTTGAGTTTGGTGTCAGCATTTCAATACTGTGCTTTATGGAAAGTTGACCGTGTTTCCATGCTCCCAGAGCCAACTGCCTAGACACGTGGGTTACTTACGAGGACAATCACAGCGGAATGTCATCAGGGTCAGAATACAAGTGCCTCCGTTGTGGCAGGGGCTGGAGGCACAAGGGTTGATAAGCTCTTCACAGTGACGCCCTGTGTAGCCTGAAACACAGAACCACAGGTATCAGCTACACTATGTACATTGCCATACACATGTAAAACCATCATACACAGCTGGAGGTCCTGACTTTATTGACAACAGAACTCATCATTCGTTCTTTATTTTTGCAACATCAATAATGTAATGAGACTGACTTTTCCTTTTCTTCACTTAAAGTGCAACTGATATTCTTCAATTGTATTCACAATTTCTATCACACAGATATTACATGTACAATCAGTTAATTCAGGTGATTCCCATCACATTTTTAGGATATTCTTTTACTTCTTGCTTGTTCCTTTTTACACTTTCACACTATTACATGATACATGTACTAAAAACTGGTGAATAAAAGGAGTGAAGAATCATGAAGAATCATGAAGAACCATGAAGAACCAAGCCCAGCATACCTGAGGGGCAGTTTGTACAGTAGTAGTCATAGTAAGCCACCCGGCAAATCCCCCGCACACAAGGGTTAGGGCTGAGACACAGCTTCTGGTCTGAAAACAGGGCCAACATCAACAGAATTACCCTACGGACATTCAACTGTGCTGAATGAATCAATGAGTGATTATGGCTTAACTCCACATTGGCAATGTTTCACCCATATCATGGGGATCTGTCCTAAATAAAAAAAAATGTAAGTCGTACTTAACAGTCATGAGAATTTTATATACTACTTATATCTAAATATGTGTGTTTGAGTGTCCATGTGTGTCCGTTGACATGAATGTTTGTCTATGTCTTACAGACAGTTTACATGACTGTCTGTGTGTGACAAAGAGAGAGTTAACATGAGTGTCTGACCCTCTGTTTCTGTGTGACAAAGAGAGAGTTAACATGAGTGTCTGTCAGTCTGTGTGTGACAAAGAGAGAGTTAACATGAGTGTTTGTCCCTCTGTTTGTTCCCTCAGTTTGTTTCTGTCATATATATGTAGCTTACAAGGGTGGCTTTCTGGCCATTTTACACACACTGTTCACACAGGAGTGTGTTTGTCTGTCTAAACGTCTGTCTGTCTGTCTGTCTGTCTGCAACATACATGTAATTCACACAGGTGTGTGTTAGTGTTTTTCTGTGTAAAAGGTTCGGACACAGGCATCTGTCTGTCTGTTTGTTTGTCTGTGTCTGACATACAAGCAGGTAGCTCTGTTTCTTTCACACAAATAGTGTGTTAGTTTGTGTACAGCTCTGTGTGTTTGTGAAGCCAGGCCGTGACTTAGGTGTCAGCCTGGAGCATACTTACAGGAGTTGACACAGGCTGTCAGAGTTGTAGATCCAGTGCTGGAGGTGTGCTGTGTGTCAGGACAGGCAATACACTTAGTCTGTCTAGGGTTGGGCTGGTAGGAGTTCAGTAGGCACCGAGTGCAGGGCTGGAGGCCATCAACCGAATAAAACCCAGGGGCACATTGCTCTGAGGATACAGTAAAATACATCTTTGTCAGTACAGCTTTTCACCTATTTGTGGTGTTAAAATTTCAAAAATCTAGCCCAGTGAACAGTTCTGAAATTAAGACAAAGTTTATATTAAGTCTTCCTGTTCATGAAGTAAACACTCTTCCGTAGCATTAACCCCCAAGCTGAAGTGGGAAGTGACTTACGTATGCAGTCGCCTCTGCTGCCCTTGCCGGGTCCCCGAGTGAAGGTGTTGGAGGGACAGGGAGCACAGTACGAGGTGTTGAGAGAGTAGGTGTTGACAGGACATTCGTTACACGGGGCCACACCCAGCGCGGATACCATCCCATGAGGACACCTCCCTACAGGTGAAAACATGACAGGTACATGTATATTCACAGTATCAATCAACAGGATTAAAACACCTTGATGAGGACCAATATATTAGGCGTGAACAACATAGGATGCCTTGTTTAGTATCACTGTTACCTGGATTTGATCTCCGTCGCAGATATGTTTGCCTGTGCCAATATTTCCAATGGTGAGCACTACTGTACACGTCTACAGTGGCCAAACTAAATGTTACATTTGTTTCCTTTTACTTCCAGGCTTTATAATCGTTTATGCATACAGTACAGAATGGAGTGATTACATTTTCCAAGCACTTTCACAGTTTTCCTTTTGCGGCCTTGTTCTTTGCACATTAGTCAGAATTTACCCTGCATGACATCAACAGACGCATGCTCTACTCACACTCACAGCTGCACAACAACTTCACATGAAATGGTTAGCACACAAGATGACGTATGAATTAAACGCAGTAGTAACAACAATATTCTTTCCTAATACAAATCAAAGGGAAAAGTGGATACTGTGAACCGTAAATGCCATCTACAGACATGGTGCAAACGTTTGCAAAATGGGGACGTATATAAAGATAAACAGTGAATCTTAATCAATAACATGACAACATCAAAGTGACAGGTGTAGAAGCCAAGGTTTGTCCACAGTGTGATTCCATACAAACAACAGCCAACACAGCCAAACCTACCAACGCCTACAACTGCAAACAAGGTCAGAAAAAACACACCCATCAGCAACATGCAAATGACCACGTGTACATGCAAAAGCTAAGATAACAGCATCATGCAGAAGGACAACCATGCAAGAACCGCCAGAAACACCATAATTTAGCATGAAGCTCACGGTCAAGCAAACAACTGTACAAGGGTAACTTGAAACTCCAAGAACTTTCAATCACTACATTTACAAAATAGAAAATACAGTAGTGCAAATATTCTTAAATCTGACAGTGACTTTAATAGCATCTCCACATACATGTCTAGTTGCTAGAGAATAGACAAATACTTCTAATCAAAACATGTTACACATGAGGAATACATCTTAACACAAAGCTTAGTGCATCAAAAGTCAAGATCTAAACAAGCAGGTGTCTGAGTAGCTAAGGCCTTGACAGGTCATACTTACTGCTGCACTCATCAATGGATCTGGCCCCCACGGTGGTGGATCGGGATCCCACAGGGCAGGCCGGGCAAGAGTCAGCCGCCGGGGTCTCACGGTATGTGTTAGCCTTACAGGGGATACACACACGGCGGTCCTCAGTGTAGTAGCCAAGTGGGCACTCCACTGTAACATACCAACAGGCAACACCTGAGATATCACTTTATGTAATGTGTACAGCAGAGTGTGAAAGTAACTCAGAGAAAAGACAAAGTTGGAAACTGGTCTGTGGATGTACACTAGTGTGCACACAGGCAGCCTATAAAGAAAAGCCTTTAAACAAATAACCCTAAAGTTTTAGTATGAAAACTCCTTAAATCAGACAAATTTATTTATTTATCTGATTGGTGTTTTACATTGTACTCAAGAATATTTCACTAATACGATGGCAGCCAGCATTACAGTGGGAGAAAACCAGACAGAGCCTCAGGGGGGAACCCTCAACCATCCACTTCCCATGAACGACAGGACAGGAAATCTGACAAAAAATCATACTACCTACATGTACTTCAAACGGCAGAATTACAACCCCGTGATTATGATTACACCTTCCCATGTCCATCTGTGTCACTTACAGCAGTAAGTCCTGGGGTAGTCTGTACGCTGTCTGAACTCCTCGTGACCAACGCACTCAAAGTCGTTATAAGCCATGCCATCAAACTGCATCTGAAGGGTGGGGCAGCCATTCTGCTGGTTGGGGTTGAGGGGGGTGATGTTGGACAAGTACTGCAGCTGGGGCTGGTTAAACGCTCTGAAGATGTAGGCAGCACAGGTGGTGTAAGGACGGTTGTCATAGCGCTTAGGACCAATCTCCAGGCTCATCCTCACGCGTACCTGGACAGGCAAATCAGTAAGAATAACTCGTGATGATATCTTAGCATCAAATATTTGGTGGTCAAATTTATTTATTTACTTCAATTGTGACTAGTGTATAAAACCACACTGAAGCATCCTGTCACTTCTATGGCAGCAGTCAGGTTTATTTGTGGTGGAAACCAGCTTGCTTGAAGTAAACCACCGCCAATCATCAGGTGCCTGGCTCACCTCCTAACCCAAAGACGAACCCACACAAGCATTGGATTTGACCAAAACCTTGTGTGGACAGATTATAGACAAACAAGGGATAAACCAATCTACATTCAGAGAAAGCTGAACATACATGTAAGAACTGATTTCAAAGCTACCAGTCACAGTAAATGACCTAAAATTTCATCTAAGTGTTTTATTAGTCAAAAAAATATAATAAAACATTCATATCATATCATATTCACGGAACCACTAAGGTTTATGGTGAAATCTTGGTAACAAGATAAAAACAGTTGTAAGCAAGCTAAGAAAACTGGGGAGTAAATACACAAGCCGACCAAGCCGTCTCTAGACAACAGAGAGAACATGATAATAGAATTGCTGAACAAATTTGGTGCTGAGCAACTCATATTTTTCCAGTAGGATATGATTGCACCTCTTAAACAAATCTCAAATCCCCTTTGTAAGATCAATAGAACTCTCAGAATCAGGCAAAGTGGCCAATATGATACTCATGGAGAAACCTTTGGGTCACTCACAGCATCTTGATTGTGTGCAGCGGACAACTGTTGTGTCATACACATCACCTGTGGCTGCCCTCTACCTGCAACTCACCTCTTGCCCCCCTGTGGCTGTGGACACCACTGTGACATTCAGGCCCCTGGTCACCAGACTGACCGTCACCGCTGGCTTGACATCCTTACACACAGTCTGAGTGAAGGTGTCCATCAAAAGACTAACTCCTGTGGTCAACTGCTGAGTATACAAGTTGTTGCAGCCCTGGCCAGCGACAGTCGAGGGCCTGGGGTAATGCAGCTGGAACTCTTGTCGGTATACCGGGTAATGCATAGCTGACAAAACACAGGCATAGCATACATATGAGGATACTTAAATTTCCGTGTTCAAATGCCAGCTTTAAAATGTCCCACATCCCAGAGCTACTGTAAGTTCCAGTCTAGCTAAGACTTAATTAAAACTCAAACCTAAAGCCTTGGCGCCAAATCTATAGCCTTTGACACAACTTTAAAGTCTTTGCCTCAAATCTAAACCTTTTATCCAAAACTGAAAGCCTCCATCCCAATTCTAAAACCTTTACCCCAAAATCTAAAGCCTATGCCACAAATTCAAAGTCTTTGCCCAAAATCTAAAGACTTTGCCCTCAATTTAAAGCCTCTGTCCAAAATCTATGACTTTTGCCCATAATTTAAAGTCTTTGACTCAAATTTAGTCTTTGTCCCAAATCAAGAGCCTCTTCCCCTAACCTAAAGCTTTTGTCCTAAATCTGAAGCCTACCCCCACTTCCAGCTACCTCAAACTGAAAACCCAGACAAAAAATTTTTCTTACCTGAAAGCCCCAGACAAAGCTGTAGTTATCAGCATGCCTGTGTCTTACATATACAACAGGCCTATATCAGGAAGTGGAGACCCAGGAGCCCTCAGGACTTACCAACACACTCAGGGACATTCCTGTTCCAGTCCTGGCCCTCATCACACTCCATTCTCAGCTCCTCAATGTTGATGTTCTCATAGAAGCCATAGCCTGGATCACACCTGATGTCACAGACATAGCCCACCTGGGGAGCACTCTTAGGCAGACAGAAGGCCGTACCTCTACGTACCACCAGAGACCAGGGTCTACATTTTGTACCTACAAAACAACACAAAGCATCAGTACTTTGCTCTTGGGTCTCTGTCAGTGATCTTTGCCACTTAGTAAAATTAAACATAACACTTCTTATTACCCCAGGTAGAATATGACACCATTCTCTGATTCAAATAAAGGATCAGATTCAGGCCTGATTTACACCCCCAAAAGGCAACATTCAGTCTTCCATATAATGTACCATGGGCAACACAGTAATGAGTGCATGTCTGCCTGCTGTGTTCATGTGTGCCTGCTGTGCTCTGTGTGCCTGCTGTGCTCATGTGTGCCTGCTGTGTTCATGTCTGCCTGCTGTGTTCATGTCTGCCTGTTGTGTTCATGTGTGCCTGCTGTGTTCATGTGTGCCTGCTGTGTTCATGTGTGCCTGCTGTGCTCATGTCTGCCTGCTGTGTTCATGTGTGCCTGCTGTGTTCATGTCTGCCTGCTGTGCTCATGTCTGCCTGCTGTGTTCATGTCTGCCTGCTGTGTTCATGTCTGCCTGCTGTGTTCATGTGTGCCTGCTGTGCTCATGTCTGCCTGCTGTGTTCATGTCTGCCTGCTGTGCTCATGTCTGCCTGCTGTGCTCATGTCTGCCTGCTGTGCTCATGTCTGCCTGCTGTGTTCATGTCTGCCTGCTGTGTTCATCATGGAATGCAGCAGATTTGACACCTTTTACGAACATGGAAAAATTCACAGTGTGTCCAGCACCACATCCATCTTGAGGCTCCTACCTGTGACTGCCACCTGGATGCGGCTAGTGGCCGTGTTACCAGTCCTGTCCTCGGCTGTGCCCGTGATGTAGTGGATGCGGCCTATGTCATCCTTGGTCAGGTTCAGGTAGGGCGGGTCAAAGTAGAGACTGGTGGGGTACTCCTCCCCGGTGACCGTCCAGCCCAGGGACGAGGGGTTGACGCTGACCATCTCGGTTGAGGAGGTGATCTCCACATGGACAGAGCTGGGGCCACTGATATCAGGGGGAAGCTCATCTAACAAGAGGGAACAAGAGGAGTTACAAGTAAAAACTGTCAGTATCAATGCGGTCCCAAATTCGCTTTTCATAATCATAGAGCATTGTTCATATATGCTCACATATATTCAGAGGGTATTATAGAGAGATTTAAATGTCTGATACACAGAAATTATGCACTGATCCAAACCCCATCAAATGGTCACTATAACCTGTGAGTTTATTCAATCTCCTCAAAATTAGTTTTCAAGGTATGATAACATCAGAGAAAACCAGACCCAGGGAGTCACACAAATTACAACCCCTATATACCCGCTCCTCTTCATTTCAAGAGGGAGGAATAATGGCTGCAGTATACAGTTTCATAGCTTTTGGCCCTGGTCTAAAATGTTATTAAGCTGCATTAGTGAGGTTTGACCTTACAGCCAGACTAGTTTTTTTGCCCAGTGCCTCAAATATGTGTTTGTGATGTACTGTAGTAGTGCTAGGCTTCAAAATAACCTATGCTGAGATGGCAGAAATGCGGCTGAGGTAGATCTGCTGGGGAACTGAACATGCCTGACAGGGTGCATAACCAGTTGCTGGTTGAGGTTGTTGTAGAGGTTGGCCTGTCTCTGTAGGAGAATTGACCGAAAACTGGTGGGTCAATCTGTTCGTAAACTGGTGGGTCAATCTGTCCGTAAACTGGTGGGTCAATCTGTCCGTAAACTGGTGGGTCAATCTGTCTGAAAACTGGTGGGCCAATCTGTCCGTATAATGACATTATTTTGGGTGCTGATAAATGAGCACTTGTAAACTGGACAGAAAAGTAAGTGGTGCAAGAGTCGAAAGTGGGTCAACATTGGGCCAAAAGTCTCTGTTTTTATACACATTTTGAATATTTCAGTAGAAAAAGTATACTTTTTGAAGACTAGCATGTGGTTGGAGGTGTAAAGTAACATGTTGCACGAGAATATTTTACCCACTTTAACGGTATGTTTAGGGTGTAACTGGTCATAAGATTGATATTATCAGGACAGATTATCGGGACATGAGCCATCAGCGCTCTTTTCGTCAACATTCCCAGGTCAAACTGTAGACTGCACCCAATAAACACATTATACCTTGGTATATATTAGAGAGGAAAAGAACTACTGTTGTGATATGCACTAGAAAAGGTATTAAACACATCAAGGGAGGGCAATAAAGGAGCTAACCACGTGACCAACGTGGGAAACCACAGGCTAACCACGTGGGAAACCAACAGGTACATTGTCAGATGTATCCGTGAAGGACAACTGTATTCAGGAGACAAATATGCCACAAGCAAGGTGACCAAATACACTGAATCGTAATAATCATACCAGATATCATTATACTTAATCGCCAGTTGAGTCTTGGTCACAAATGTAATGGACTGATGAGGATTTGTAAAATTAGCATATTCACGTTCAACTAAATTTCTCTGCCAAATATGGCATGTACACATATTTGGATTTATTCAAGTAATTATTCAATTTCTAATTTATTAATTTGCTCATTAATTCAATAATGCTGTTTAATGCCAGGTATGTATCTGAATTGATTTTACATGCATATTTCACTTTATTTCACCACTGTTTAACTCCAGTCATGTACCTTTCTTCATCTGTTTATTCATTGTTTAATTTCATTGTTCTTTAATGCCAAGCAAGCACCTTGATTGCTTCATTAGTTTCAATGCTGTTTACCACTAGACACATACCTTGGATTTTGATGTAAATGATACAGGTGGCGGTGTTGGCGGCATGGTCAGTAGCGTAGTATGTAACCTCCAGGTCCGTGGAGACGGGAATGAAAGGGCTGAAGTTGGTGGGGCTTGTGCGGGTGCTGGCAATCGCCCCAGAGTTGTCCTGAGCGACAGGAACGGGAAAGCCAGGGGACTTGTGCACCTGGGTCAAGATCTCCTCCGTGGGGCAGTTGGTAAACACAGGCTTCTCCACATCTGTCAGGAGAAGACAACACAAACTGAAACATGCGTAGCCTCCAATATGCATGGCTTCTTTTTCACCCTTTTCCTGCCAGAGCAGTCTTATGAGAATGACAATGAGCATTAGCTGACCAACACCTGACAGGACAATAAGCATTAGCTGACCCACACCTCACAGGACAATCAGCATTAGCTCACCCACACCTGAGCAGGACAATCAGCATTAGCTGACCCACACCTGACAGGACAACAAGTATTAGCTGACCCACACCTGACAGGACAATCAGCATTAGCTGACCCACACCTCACAGGACAATCAGCATTAGCTGACCCACACCTCACAGGACAATCAGCATTAGCTGACCAACACCTGACAGGACAATCAGCATTAGCTCACCCACACCTGAGCAGGACAATCAGCATTAGCTGACCAACACCTCACAGGACAATCAGCATTAGCTGACCCACACCTGAGCAGGACAATCAGCATTAGCTGACCAACACCTGAGCAGGACAATCAGCATTAGCTGACCCACACCTCACAGGACAAGCATTAGCTGACCCACACCTGAGCAGGACAATCAGCATTAGCTGACCCACACCTCACAGGACAATCAGCATTAGCTGACCAACACCTCACAGGACAATCAGCATTAGCTGACCCACACCTAAGCAGGACAATAAGCATTAGCTGACCCACACCTGACAGGACAATCAGCATTAGCTGACCAACACCTCACAGGACAATCAGCATTAGCTGACCAACACCTCACAGGACAATCAGCATTAGCTGACCCACACCTCACAGGACAACAAGCATTAGCTGACCAACACCTGCTAGAACCATCAGCATTAGCTGACCCACACCTGACAGGACAATAAGCATTAGCTGACCCACACCTCACAGGACAATCAGCATTAGCTGACCAACACCTGACAAGACAATCAGCATCAGCTGACCAACACCTGACAGGACAATCAGCATTAGCTGACCCACACTTGACAGTACAATCAGCATTAGCTGACCCACACCTCACAGGACAATCAGCATTAGCTCACCCACACCTGACAGGACAATCAGCATTAGCTGACCCACACCTGACAGAAGAATGAGCATTAGCTGACCCACACCTGAAAAAACAATTAGCATTAGCTGACCCACACCTCACAGGACAATCAGCATTAGCTGACCCACACCTCACAGGACAATCAGCATTAGCTCACCCACACCTCACAGGACAATTAGCATTAGCTGACCTACACTGACAGGACAACAAGAATTAGCTGACCCACACCTGACAGGACAACAAGAATTAGCTGACCCACACCTCACAGAACAATCAGCATTAGCTGATCCACATCTGACAGAACAATCAGCATTAGCTCACCCACACCTCACAGGACAATCAGCATTAGCTTACCAACACCTCACAGGACAATCAGCATTAGCTCACCCACACCTGAGCAGGACAATCAGCATTAGCTGACCAACACCTGAGCAGGACAATCAGCATTAGCTGACCCACACCTCACAGGACAACAAGCATTAGCTGACCCACACCTGACAGGACAATCAGCATTAGCTGACCCACACCTCACAGGACAATCAGCATTAGCTGACCCACACCTGACAGAACAATGAGCATTAGCTGACCCACACCTGACAGAACCTTCAGCATTAGCCGACCCACATCTGACAGAACAATCAGCATTAGCCGACCCACACCTGACAGGGCAATGATTAAGTTGATCTTATCAATAACTGGAAGGCTGTCATTTCATTGTGTTACAAACATATGTGATTTGGCCTTCAACAAGCCCTGGCAGTTTAGATGCAGACAATAACACAAGATTCAATTCAGTCTGTTCTAATGGGCGGCAAAGATTCTTCTCTCTTCTGGTGTTGATTATGAACACGAGGATAAATGGTCAAATTGTACAAAATCAAAAATATACACATGTGCATTTTGACAAGGATTATTCACTTTTCTTGCATTAATTATTCTCTTCTATTACAAGTCTACCAAACTTATATCCCCACCTTGTGGTGTGCTTTCACTCACCCACACAGACGGGCACAGAGCCATTCCAGGAGAGGGGCACGGGCGTGGCACTGGCATTGTACATACACATAATAGGGGTTGGGGGGTCGGGCTGATAGCCGGGTCGCAGACAGTTCCAGTGTACCAGGCTGTACTCCTCGTAGGATGTGGTCACCTGAAGTCCATCCAGAGGTCGGCCAGGGTCCAGACAGGTGGGTCCTGGAGAGACAGCCAACACATGTCAATGGTCAGTTCTCACTAGATAAGATAACATGGAAGGCTGTGGTTGGCTATTGAGCTCCACACAGCCACAGTGTTTCATAGCTGGCCATAAACAAGATACTTTTTCTCTAGAGAAAGTCCTCCACATAATAAATATAAAGATGTCATCATTCATTCATTCAACGGAAGAAATGCTGCCCTGATACCGGTATACTGCACTACAGTGGCTTCCTATCCACAAGTAGCTTGTCTATCAATATAAAATTTACACAAAATGAAATATAGCCACTGAAGGCAGTGTCAGTAACAGGCAGATTTAAGATGTCGTCCATGGATGCAGCAAAGTAAGCAATGCTGAGGATATAACCTTATAGTATATATGAACATCAACAGAAGTGCTTTATGTATATATTTACTTCATTAATTATTAGGACTGAGAGAACATCCACAGTGAACCCCGATCAAAATGATAGGCCTATAATGTATATTGAACATCTTAGAAATATTTTATAATATCAGAGACAGGTGAGTATAAGTTTTGTGTTCATATACATCTGTAAAATGCCCATTTATCAGTGAACACAGGATATAACATTTAACATTATGTTAGCAATATGGGGTTAAATAATTTCTCAAAGTACAAAAGAATCCAAGTTGTTAGTCAGGTTCATTCAGGTGTCAGTATTCCTCCACTGCAAGGTTAGGATAGGTATCACTCTCCTTTCACCACGATACGGCTGAGCTCCTGCCGATGTGGCGTTAAGCCATGATCATTCAATCATTTCCCTTCTTGTCTACAAACACATCTACGTTGTTACGCTGTTAGGACAAATATCCTCCTCCTTCAGGAACACTCGCCATCACAGTTAAGCCACTAAAACTGATATATTACTTATAAGTTTGCAATAAAAATCTGCAATAAACCATTACAGAACATCCAGAACACAACAGTTAGTCACAAAGGCCACATCTGAGGCTATCAAACAAAGGAATCCATTCGAAATAAAACTGTACCTCTTTTTGCTGTTCCAACTGTAAAACCAAAGCATAAGTGAGAGTAAAACAGGCATGCAAATTGTGAGAAGAAACAGAAGCGTGTTCACACCACCAGACGACAGAAGGACAGATCATGCAAGGTTACAGGGTGCATTGGATTTGAGAAGCGATCATGACAACTTCTGTTATTACCAGCTACATAGAATTGATGTAACCAGTAGAAAAGGCGTTGAATATATATCAGGTGCGTTTTATCATAATGCCTGTGTTTTGGAGAGGACTCTAACCTGCAGCTGGCCAAGTAGGGCTTCAGTGGTTTTGCAAACTAAAGACACTTCCTCTTCATCCACAATGATTTCAGAATAATATACTTGTAATCTTTCAACACTGCTGTAGCTGTTAACCTGACTACTCGATGAGAAATCAAATTTTTGACATTTTTGTCATGTTTATTAGAAAGTTTTGAAACTTTATTCCAAATTATGCCAGAAATGATAACACTGACAGGAAATGACTTGTTGTCAAACTACTTTCTGATGTCATGGGTATTTACTACTTTTTTTCCTGCCATCAGAATCTTGATCAATAAATGAACAACATTGTTGCAAATAAAGAGTCAGTTATTAACAAAAAAAAAACAAGTCATGAGAACTTCACTGAAATTTTGATTGCATGCTCGCTGTCCTCTCTGATAACTCTATCTTGCTGCTGACTGACATGTCCATCAGGAGCACATTTCTGCCACACTATCCAGCTGCTGACTGACATGTCCATCAGGAGCACATTTCTGCCACACTATCCAGCTGCTGACTTACATGTCCATCAGGAGCACATATCTGACACACTATCCAGCTGCTGACTGACATGTCCATCAGGAGCACATTTCTGACACACTATCCAGCTGCTGACTGACATGTCCATCAGGAGCACATTTCTGACACACTATCCAGCTGCTGACTGACATGTCCATCAGGAGCACATTTCTGCCACACTATCCAGCTGCTGACTTACATGTCCATCAGGAGCACATTTCTGACACACTATCCAGCTGCTGACTGACATGTCCATCAGAGCACATTTCTGCCACACTATCCAGCTGCTGACTGACATGTCCATCAGGAGCACATTTCTGCCACACTATCCAGCTGCTGACTGACATGTCCATCAGGAGCACATTTCTGACACACTATCTACCTGTCTTTTCCTCCTAATTCACTTATGACCCAAACGTGCCTGTTACGGATTTTTCTATGAAGACAATCATTTCAGACATTACACCTGTTCCTCCATCACCACAAGGAAGTCTCTGTTAATCATGCACATGTACAATACATATGTCTATGCACACTCCTTTTGCCTCATGCAACTGCTGTAAGTAGAAATGTGACCTCTACTGTCTCCCCAGGCAATTTGCGAGCCACGGGCACGTTTTACAATCAAGGTGTAAGTTACGTCAAGGGTACCTGCCATGACGGCACATCCTGCAGAGATATGTTACCATGGTGGTTACGTTTGAGGAAACCTTACACACTCTATGTAAAACGGGTCCCTGAGCTTCAGGGGCTTTTATTTGCACCCAAGCTGTTCATTAGAGAGAGAGAGAGGGGATGTCAGGTAGCGTGAGGTAGAAAAACAGGACACCTACACGTACCGTCGCAGCTCAGACTCCCGTAGTCCCACTTCCCGTCCAGTTCGCAACGGATGATGTTGTCCTGCTGGGAACTCGAGCCCTTGATCACCCACAGGGGGCCGCGGCAGGTAAAGGAAAACTGGGCGGGGTAGATGGTGGAGGTGAGTGTGTAGGGCAGGGAGCCACTGATCTGCATCGGAGGGCCGCAGTCTATTACTGTAACACAAACAGGTTGACTACGTCTTTAGAGAGATCTCACCATGATATTGCTGCAATCATTCAAGCCTTAATCAATCATGTCCTTTCACAAAACTTTCAGAGCTCGACATTTGATTACTGTATTTAGCCTGATGTTTATCTTTTTTCCAAGTGACACACTTTGCTTGACTCCGACTGATTAATTCACCTGGTAGATCATGTTAGATTCATTTCTCTTTAGAAAAACTTACCTTTTAACATCAAAAATATCATTTTCAGATGTTTATGTGGTTCTTAAAGTTCATTTTCAAACTCCAAACAGGTGAAACAAAGGACTACAGGTTTTCAATTCTAATTGTACAAACCTGGGCAGGTGAGGCTGTCCCCGATCAACCGGTAAGTGTCCGTCTCCTTGTCATACAGACACTGCCTCTTCCTCACCAGTGGTACCCCATTATGCGGAGTGCACGTGTACTGGACAGTTTCTCGGTGCACCGCGCTGCCTAGTTTGGACGGGGTCGCTGGATTCTCTGTGGGCAGCACAGCCGGCGGACACGTGATTGCTGTAACAGTCAACAGTCGTAATAACATTTTGTTCACAATATGGCCCAAACCTGTCTGCTACTATGGTCAGATGTTTTTTTTCAGTCACTTATTATTAACATGGCATTAGAGATCCACCATATAGCAATGAGAAGTAGAAAACTGCGGGTAAGTAACATCACCACAGTTTATGGGACGTCAGCCTTTAGAAGAACAAAATAACCCCAGCTATTAAACAAGGGTGAGCATGACTTACCTGTGCAGGTGGGCACAGCAAAATCCCAGGCTCCATTGGCCTGACAGGTGGAGACAGGTGAGCCACTCATCTTATAACCCATATTACACAGGTACTGAATGGTGTCTCCGTACAAGAATGTCGTTTGTGAAGACAGAACACGACCATTAATCAGGGTTAGCGGGCGTGTCGGACAAGGCAAACCTGCAAAACAATCAGCCAGTGTCATAATGTCATGGTGACAACATCAGAACACAATGTTGATGACTGTATAAAGTAATGGTTGACGTCAATTTCTGTATATGTATAGAGAAGTCATTGACGTGGACTTCTGTATAAAGGAGTGACTGATGGGGACTTCTGTATAAAGAAGTAACTGATGTGGACTTTTGTATAAAGGAGTGACTGATGGGGACTTCTGTATAACAGAGTGACTGGTGGGGACTTCTGTATAACAGAGTGACTGGTGGGGACTTCTGTATAACAGAGTGACTGGTGGGGACTTCTGTATAATCGAGCGATTAATGTAGCATAAGGTAGTGAATGATGTGGCATGGTGGTGGACTTACGTATACAGGTGTGGTTAATGGAGTAGAGGTGCCAGATTTGGGTGCCATCTTCCCCCAGCAGAAAGCGTCCCCGCTGACCATATGTCCTGTACAGCTCGTATCCTGCGTCACACTGACAGCTGTAGCTTCCCTCTGTGTCCACGCAGCCCTGGCTACAGTATCCCTCGTCGCACTCGTTGATGTCTGAGGAGAGAGAGTCAGTGTTGAAGTAGAGAAAGGGCAGTTACATCACAACACCTGTAGTTACCTGCCCACAGTAGTCCTCGTCACATTCATGACACTTACATCACGACACCTGTATTACCTGTCCAGAGTAGCCCTCATCAAACTCATTGATATCTTAGGAAAGAAAGTAAGTGTTGTGACTGGAGCATAAACATGATCAGATAACAGCTACGTCAAGACTTCTTACAACTAATAGCTGTTCCAACCCAAAGAGGGCCTTGTAAATGCACATTTTGTCAGATACAGGTTTGTCAGATGTGGATACAGGTGAAGACTTACTCAGACAAACATTGGTTTGGTTCACATTCTGCCTGTAGCCAAAATAACATGTACACTCAAAGCCTCCTGGAGTGTTAACACAGCCCTGCTGACAGCCTGATATCCCTGAGACACACTCATCAATATCTGCAAATATAAACCAAATGACGTGATCAGAAATGAAAAATCTCTGACTTGAAACTCTATAACAACAGTTTCACAACACTGAAGCAATGTAGTAATATACGTTATAAATGTCATTTCCAGCTAAGTTTTCTCTTGAAATAATCCGAGCACAGAATTGTCCAATGCAGTTATGTGCATGCATGTTGGTTTGCCACAAAAAGCACATTTACCTTCACAGGTGGGGTAATCATCCACAGCACACCTGTACGGGTTCAGGCCCTTCACCCTGTAACCAGCATTACACTGCACCTGCACAGAGTCCCCAGCCGCATACGTTCTCCCTCTGTTTAGGGTGACACCATTCTCCAGCTCAGGGATGTTGCATAGTCTCTCTGTAACACAGGCACACATACATGTAGGGGTGAACTAGAATCACAGTGAGGTCAAATTACATCAGGTGTTGATCAGTCATTACACAGCCTACAGAGGCACAGGAATTCTTCAGGTGGGTCAGCATTTACAGAGAAAGGGGTACGTTTTTCTTCCAATGGTGATTCACGTCCAAGCTGGAAACGTAATCATGAAGGATGACCAACACACTACACGTCATGCGGACATTACTTTAAATAAGACAGGTCACCCATTTGTGTTTTTCATCCTACTATCAGATGATCACAATAAAGTCTATTTTGGCAACATGATGCTTATGTTTTAACCTGTATAAACTGAATAATATACCCTATTTGCTGGATTGGAACAAAAAGAATCACATCTAAGTAATGCAGTGACAATTTCAAGACCTGCTCTTCTGTGCCTGCCTTAAGCTAAAGATTGTAACTAACCATCATCACAAGACAAGAGAAGTAAGGTGATTAAATGAGCTTACTTTGACAGGTGGGAGGGGAAGCAGACCAGGCATTGCCCTGACCACAGACCAGGCGGGCCAATCCCACCACCTCATACCCAGCCTCACACCTGATCTCCAACACAGTACTGAAGGTGGTTCCGGAGCCGTACAACACGATGTAGCGGCCATTAGTGATGGGCGGCAGGGCAGGGCAGCTTGTAGCTGAGGGGAAAAGAAAACAAACAGCTTAATAAGAACAGTGTTGGAGACAGAAAATTTATACAAATAACTTCAGTTACATTGGAGTAAACAATTTTTCACTAAAAGTATACCTGGACAGATGCACACCTAAGACAAGAGCTTCAGATGTCATTACCCTGACAGACAGCTGATGAGATTTGAACCAATCAGGTTATACCTGAACACAAACACTGACTCACCTGGACAGATGTGAGGACAGCTCCAGGTACTATCACCCTGACAGACAGCTGATGAGATCTGAGCCTATTAGGTTATACCTGAACACAAACACTGACTCACCTGGACAGATGTGAGGACAGCTCCAGGTACTATCACTCTGACAGACAGCTGATGAGATCTGAGCCTATTAGGTTATACCTGAACACAAACACTGACTCACCTGGACAGATGTGAGGACAGCTCCAGGTACTATCACTCTGACAGACAGCTGATGAGATCTGAGCCTATTAGGTTATACCTGAACACAAACACTGACTCACCTGGACAGATGTGAGGACAGCTCCAGGTACTATCACTCTGACAGACAGCTGATGAGATCTGAGCCTATTAGGTTATACCTGAACACAAACACTGCCTCACCTGGACAGATGTGAGGACAGCTCCAGGTACTATCACTCTGACAGACAGCTGATGAGATCTGAGCCTATTAGGTTATACCTGAACACAAACACTGACTCACCTGGACAGATGTGAGGACAGCTCCAGGTACTATCACTCTGACAGACAGCTGATGAGATCTGAGCCTATTAGGTTATACCTGAACACAAACACTGACTCACCTGGACAGATGTGAGGACAGCTCCAGGTACTATCACTCTGACAGACAGCTGATGAGATTTGAACCTATCTGGTGTACAGGTGGGAGGAAATCCCCAGGTACCATTACTCTGAGAGACAGCTGATGAGATTTGAACCTATCAGGTTACTAGTATACCTGAACACACACAGCTGGGAGGACAGCTCCAGGTACTATCACTCTGACAGACAGCTGATGAGATCTGAACCTATTAGGTTATACCTGAACACACACACTGACTCACCTGGACAGATGTGAGGACAGCTCCAGGTACTATCACCCTGACAGACAGCTGATGAGATCTGAACCTATCAGGTTATACCTGAACACACACACTGACTCACCTGGACAGATGTGAGGACAGCTCCAGGTACCATCACTCTGAGAGACAGCTGATGAGATCTGAACCTATTAGGTTACTAGTATACCTGAACGCACACAGCTGGGAGGACAGCTCCAGGTACTATCACCCTGACAGACAGCTGATGAGATCTGAACCTATTAGGTTATACCTGAACACACACACTGACTCACCTGGACAGATGTGAGGACAGCTCCAGGTACCATCACTCTGAGAGACAGCTGATGAGATCTGAACCTATCAGGTTATACCTGAACACACACACTGACTCACCTGTGCAACTGGGTGGAGAGCTCCAGGTACCATCATTTTGACAGGTAATCAGATTTGAGCCCATCAGGTTATATCCAGGGGCACACTGATATCTCACACTGTTTCCAGAGTAGACACCTCCATTAAAGACGATAAAGCCATTTGTCACAGCTGGAATTTGCCCACAAAACACAGCTGAAAACAAAGAAAAAGATATTAGCACCTTTTGCTAATAATAATTAGTAAATGAAATGACACGCATGAAGGCGTCAAGAGACATTCGTATACTAGATGTCTGCCATACAGGGCATTCAATGATCACAAAACCAATTTTTCACAGCACTCAATGCGAACCACCATAGGACAGATTCATGCAAAGATAAGCAGTAAACAGTGTTTTTAATGATGATGGAAAGACATCAAAATGTTTTAGTCAAATGCATTAAATCACTATCCAAAACAAATACTAAAGTTCTTGACTGCATTACAAGTTAACAGCTTCTTGAACATTCATTTGAAACCAAAATTAAACTTTAAAAGGGGCATCAACTTACGAGTACACTCTGGAAAGGGTGTCTGGTCCCAGGTACCTCCTAACAGACAGGTGACAGTCACACTGGGCTGACCGCGGTACTTCGCCTCCGTGAACACGGATCCACCAGAGCACTGCACCCTAATCACAACACCAAACCCAGCACCAGCATTGGCAGGGGATACCTGGATGTTCATGGATCCGGTATCTACCTGTGGACAATCTGTAAAGCAGGCCTAAATCACATTAACTGTTGATATTTCCACATACAGGTGCACAAGACACTGCTAATGACTGGATCTTGGGTGTCACAAGTCACTCACTCACTCACTGTCAGCAGCATCTTTATTTACAGTTCATCAATACAGTTTCCAGCAGGTTCTTTAGTGCAGTTTATTTAATGAGGTTCTCTGAATACATTTTATCAGAACAGTTTCCAGCAGGTTCTATGTACACCATCTACCAGAACAGTTCCCGCTGAAGTCTTGTCACCTTGATTATTAAACACCTCTTTCACACCTGTCCGATTTCATGCAGCACACCTGGTCTTACCTGAGGAGAACCTGGCGCTGAAGCCGACCCCGTTACCCACTGCACCTGTGATCATCCTGACATAGAACTGCCCCTGCTGTCCAGTCTGGGTGCTCAGGATGGCAGTAGGGAGGACCTGACCAGTGAACCCGAGCCCCGGGTGCTGAGCCTGACCACGATCACTCACACCCCGGTACACCTGGACACATAGTAACATGATCAGTTGTTACACCTAGTGTGGTCAGTGATAATTCATATATACACAGGTACATTATTACTATAGCTGTTCATGAGAACAAGAAAGATCAATCATTAGTCATGAACGCTCACAAGACAAACTGAAATCACAAGGTTGAATTACCTGTACAAAATCTTTGTCTGTTTCCATGTCAAAAGGGCTGAGGAACTGCAGTCTGAGCGGGCGTGGCAGGGGGTTGCTGATGTGCCACGTACAGATGGTCTGACTAGGGTAGGGCCGGCTGCTGTAACCTGGGCTGGAAATCACTCCTAACTCTTGATACAGCACCATGCTACAACCTGTCACCAGAGAATGTAAGTATCTGTATGTAAATGAAGCTTGTATAGACAGCCAATATGAATAAGATATGCTAAGGACATCACCTAAATACTAATCCTGAAAACACTCTAAGAGTTCCAACGAACAAGAGTGGGTGCAGTACTTCCTTCACATGCATAACATGGTCAAAAGCTTAACATTAACATACATGTATTTCTATTCACGTCAATTTGACTACAGTCATCATAAAAAGTTTTTTTCACTGACAGTATACTGAGCAATAATTTTTCCACATTAAGTATGGAAAATAAGTTATTCAAACCTTGTCTGTAGGATAACAGAAAGCCTCTTCCTTCAGTGACAGTTTCTGTGCGAATGTGAACAAGGATGATATGGGAGGTGGAGACTACTGTCTGCTTTAGTGAATCGGATGTGAACCGAGCCAGCACTGGGTCCCTTGTTGAATCTCCATCATAGATTAGCAGATAATCCTGGGGGCCTACATCGTTGTCCAACAGCTGAGGATACACACAAAACATACTGACTCTGAACACAATGAAATGCAACAGTTCAGAACACTGAAACCCGATGACATTTTTGCTTCAGTTTTTGTGAGAATAACAAGTAAATATTAAAGCAGCAAAACATGATACATGTAGTTTTGTGTATGATGTTGAGAGTTACTCTCGGAACCATAAATGCTTGGCAGTGTGCCATTATGGCTGACTCAGTTACCTCTACTGTGATAGTAAAGTCAGTCTCTGCCTCAATGGTGTAGATGACCCATAGGCCACCTGGCAACTGCACGGGATAGAAAGGGGTGCCCAGCTGACGACTGGTGGACACAGCCACTAAGGCCCCTCCAGAGCTGGGTAAATGGAGTGAAGCTGAAATTGTAAAGTTTTAACTAATTTTTAACAACACTTAAAGAATAATAATACCTTTAATATTAACATATTTTCATGAACCTGTGAACAAACAATTTTGCCCTTCCAATTACTAGTATTCATTTGTGAGTAAATGTACTGATATTCCTTACAGAAGTATTTATGGCTATATGTAGACTATCAGAGGTTAGATCAGCAGCTGATTATGACTGGAGTAGAGGCAGGACTTACGCTGATCACCAATCTGATCGGGGCACCGCTTGACGTATACATCATAGCCACTGTCCTCAATGGGCGCAGTGAGTTGGTCAGCCAGCGTGCAGCGTCTGCTGGAGGGCTGGTATGTGAAGAGGGCACAGGCCTGGTTCAGACATAGTGACTCACAGAAGGCCACCCCCTGGGTGCTGTCAAGGGACAGAGTCTGCTGTACCCCAGGGGGAAAGTTAGAGGCTCTATGACCAGTCAGCTTCATCATACCACAGGTAAAGCCTGCAGAACCACACACATAGCTACAGATCACATGTAATCAAAATCTGAATCTCATTAAAACTCTAACACCTCCAGCAAATTTAATTTATTCCACAATCGTCCACTTTCAAAGGCTAAAGGCTATAGATATAATGTGAAACTCAGTCACATGAAATCATTTACAATATGCTTTTTGGTTTTATTGTTAGTGCCTATGTATTATTCTACATCAACTTCAGAACTGTGAAAAGTTTTGGCATTTCAGGAACTCAAGGTAACTGATAAACCAAATTTAGAGAAATTAAGGCAGATAATTTTTATCACACAAAGTTTCCATACAACCGACAATTAAACAAAAATCATGCATCACCGCAGGAGAAGTTGTACAATTCACTTTGAGAAACAACTGTTTCTGAACCTGTTGAATTTTTCTGACTGCCATAATGGCTGATAAAGCCTGACTGCTTACTTGTTGACCAGCTGGCAGAAAACCCTGCAGCAGAAACGGAGCTGTCAGTTTTAAAGCGGATGATCATCAGGTTGTTGGAGCTGACATATGTCTCTGATATGTCCACATTCCTGCCCGACAGGAGGGCTAAACGTGAGGTGGTGGACAAAGTCTGACCCCCCACACGGATCTCTACCACATCAACATCTGCCTCAGTGTTAAAGCTGGAGAACTGAAACCAAACATTTACACGTCATTAGAGAGCACTTTTCTTTTTAACACACACACACATGCGAAAGAAATTACAAAGCAAAAGGATCTGCACACACAACAGTGGCAGTAGGAGGGGAGGTACCTGGAGTTCTATCCGGGATCCCACAGGCCCAACCAGGGTCCACTGACAGGTTTGGCTGTTACCATACTGGTTGGGGAAATTCGGAGACTCTATGTCCACACCTGTATCCTCCACCACATAGCTACAGACCTCCGCACCTAACAAACAGATATAACAGGATAAATGATCACGAGATAAAGGCAATCAGTGTAACAGAGCAATAAAGTGACTTACAGTACAGGTTCCAGAACCCTATTCTATAATAATATTAACTGCCTGAAATCTTTTCACAGCCTTTCCATCCAATAAATAAACAAAAGGTTCAGTTTTAAGTCCAGTGACATGAAAGACTAAATAGGATATTTTTTTGGTAAACACATTGGCATGTAGCCTAGATGTAGGTATATGTAAGCTTGGGTGTGACATCGTACTCAACAATTTTTCATTCGTATGACGACGAGAAGTCCTTAGAATGCAGATATGCTGAGTCTCTTTGTGGCAGAGTCCATTCCGCCAAAGTGCTACCGCCACTGGAACATCATGCCAAAGACACCAGACATGACAACCCACCCAGTCAATTATACTGACACCGGGCCGACCAGTCATGTTTCCTTGCTCTAACCTCCCATTTTTACAGCCTTCACATTTAATGTTCTAGGCTGTAGCCTCCTCATAAATAATATTCAACTAATATGAGAGCAGTCAATAGTATAGGTTAACACTGAAGGAAATGAGGCCAGGCCTGAGGAAAGCACTCAGCCTTGGCAGGCCATTGTCAAACATCTTCATCCAGGGCCTTGACTGAAACTGTGGCAAACTAAATAATGAATGTCCTCTTAATTGCTGTTTTTTGTTACACCCATTACTTACAGCTGGCTTCATCAGATCCGTCTCCACAGTTGTCAACTCCATTACACACATCAGCTGTAGATATGCAGCGATCTGGCAGAACGCACTGAAAACTGTCTGGAATACATACAAAATCACCAAATCATTAACAACAAATACCTAACGCTATCATCTGACAGTCAGCATTTTATGATTAAGACACACAGCTTCAGGCAATTAAAATTTCCATATTACAGTATCTAGGTAGATTAAATATCTTACCCACAAGAGGGAAAAAAGAGAGAAAACATGGGCCCATGAGTGTGCTCTCACTAATAGCACTAGCTCATTTGACATTACAGGTACAAGAGGATACTTCTTTCTTTCTCGTTTTAATGATTACATTACCAGTATGGGTGGCTCCAACACAAAGATGTGCTGATTTTCTACAATTTTATCAGAACCAGTAATTTTACTTCACACCGTATTTTAGATATCTTCCACATTTCTGAAATGCCAACAAGATAAACAAGTGGTACACAATATTACCCGGCAATCTGAAAATGGTATCATGTACCGGTACTTTATACAGGTTACATGGACATCTGCATAAGAGTAACGAGACCTGGGATCCGAATAATACCGCCCAGTCTGAGAGCGATGAAGTTTCCATTAGCACAGATTGCTGGTCGCCTACGTACCTTACCGCTACGGAAACATACGTAGGTAATCAGCTAGCTGTGCTAGTTTCCATGGGACATCTGACATACATACACGATCATTTTATTTTGCAGTCTTTAAGCTACAAGAAAAACTGTTTGCATACAGATGCGATTTAAACCGCTTCTTCCTTCATGTACCTTTAGGACACGCCGAAATTTCACAGGCGTACGGTTTTGGAAGAGAGCACTGGTCGAAGTACCAGAGAGGACTTGAAGTGGTCGTCTCGGCGTACACGCACTCCCCGGCCGTCACATCCGGGTTACCGCGACCCCAATGACCGAAGTAGGCCATTTCCGGCCTGCCGTCACTCCACTGCCCGTCCACTGCGCTACCTGAAACAGGTGCGAACCCCCGTCTGTTGTATCCTAAAATGGTAAAAGAAGATACTTCAGCAATTACGTATTAAGTAGAAATGACAATCAGCAAAACAATAATTTTTTGTCACTTTCTTTGTCTGAAAGTTCTTTCCTTTTTTTCATTTTGTTTTTTTTTTTTGTTTTTGTTTTTTTTGTTTTTTTTGGAGGGGGGGGCATCGTTGAGAAGTGATACAACGTTTAACATAAACTGTCTCAGTCTTAATGGTTTTCTATAAATGATTATGTAGGCTTAAAATATCGAGGCCATAAGCACGTATACATGTACATGTAGGACTGTGCTTTTCACTTTAGGTTCTGGGGCCATTGTGACAAAACGTCGAAATTAAATCAGCTGTTTGTAACTGTTCTCATAAACCATGTCGCCTTATGGCGCTACAGGCCCACACCTAGATGACGTCTTTCACAAGAAAGTTACTTAAGAAGTGAGTTAGCCTACGAAGTTTTCAGAAAGTGGCCCCAAGGTTCTACAGACATTTAGGCCTATAGGTATATACTGGTAGGTCTACTTCATACGTGACTATGTTGACAATTTGGCGGGGGGTCGTGGGTCCGACAATCCCCCCCCCCCCCGCGCCCAGAAGATCTGAGATCTCTGAAACGTCTCAGACGTGTTCTGGGCGATTTTAAGTTTTAGAGACCGACATTAGAAAATAATGCATATGTTTCAGACAAAAATAAATAATGTCATTCCTTCGGATTTATTTTACACTGTCATGGAGGTATAGATTGGATAATCCTGGCATTTATGCACACAGAATAACTATGTATGTTATTTATGCAAACATGTCAATATATCCTTAAATTTATTATGAATATATATTTTATGACACATTTATGACATATTGATTTAAACTGTAAAGAAGTAATTCTGAAAAACGCAGAGATTGAAATGGGGGAGAGGGAAATGTTGTACACTCTAAGCGACTCCAGTACGTCGTTGTTCCAGCCTATGAACAGTGAGAGCAGAGGAAATTCACTGTCCAAGGTCGGGCTTGAACCCCTACCTCGATCGTGTCTTAATCATTCTATACCACGACAAGAAATAAATAATATCAACAAAATAATAAATATGAGGTCTCGTTACTAATCTACACATTAAAGCCATCTGAGATTGCATGCACAGGCGACATGTGTTTTGGGCCGGACTAAAAATCTGAACTGATTATAATAAAGTATGAGTTAAGCCTGTATAATTACCGATCCAGAACTGCTTGACTGAGTAGGTGGCTGCGAGTCCTCCAATGTAGTTATTTTGATCATACGGCGCCGGCTCCACCAGGTTCCCGCCATTGCTGTATATGCCAAAAACAAACAATAGTGGGTTAGAGCAGTTTAGAATGTATTGGTGACATCATCAGCATCAGATCCATTCTTACCCCAGGACGGATGTTCCAAATTCATAACCCCAATTAAGGTATCTTCTAACACAACCATTAACATCACTTCACATACAAAACAAACAAGTATGACATCTAAGGTTTGTTACAGGTATACAGGGCCTCTGGAGTTTAGCGCCCGGCCATGTGCTCTCAGTGGGGGCAATGACATCAGTGCTCCAGACACCGCCTCAAATCAGTCGTCAAACTCGAAATAGGCCTAACATACTATAGTCTGGCAAATACGAAATACATGTACATATGAACATCCCAATTGTGATGATGATAGGACGATGGACGATGTATATACGCGTCAAATGCATATATCGGTAAGTCCATTACTTGATGTAAATTATCATACACAGCTCTTCCAGGAACATGTGCGGTATATATCACTACCAGACAGGCCTACAAGCATTTAACCTCCGCATGTATGACGTTTTTGGAAAACTTACTCGACCAGAAGCATTCAGTTCTAGCAAAGCCCCAGATATATATGGATACTATATGTTGGCACACGCATTGTCACTGTATATATCAAAGGTATGGATAGATACTGGTGTGTTTTGAAGCCATTAATTGTTGTACAAAGGCAATGTCTTATAGGGATATTTGTCTAGTTGAGTATTAGGTGGCATCAATAGGCGATAAGCAGTTTCTGTATGCACCACAGAAATCGATGGAATTCCATAAAGGCGACTAGTCCAAGGCACGTCGAACAGTACGAGTGATACTTCAGCTGATTTATCTGACGTGATTTGTGACGGAATGGATGTAGAGAATTACGTTAACCACAATGGCGGCTTCAGCGCAACGCCGCCAGTAAAACAGGTAACAAATTTAAATGAGTACGATATATTCGGAATTTTGGGGTTTATGCATGTCGTGGAATAGATGTTATATATAGGAACCATAATGCTGCCGACACCATCGACACGACAGTTGTAATCTTGCGTATATAAGCCCCATGCCACCATGCAAAAATAGGAAAGAGTAAACGATTATGGCTTAACCCCAAGTTGGCAATATCTCAGTCATTGCATAAATTGGACCTAGGCGTCAAAACCCACTATACACTTCTGTGAGCCACTGTTATGGACAATCACAACAGATTTGCTTAGATTCCTAGAGGCCAATGTCCTTGTTCCCCGCGTTAAATGAAGCTGTCACAGGTATGGCCATCGTGTTAGAAATCTAACACCTCAATACCAGTCACAATATTACCCCGGTAGACAGCCTTGATTCACCAAGAAGGCACCTATAACGACCACATGTACACCTTTCATCCGATATATTGATTTGTGAGTAGATGTTGGCTGTTCTTTGAAAGGAGCGAATCGAAGGGCGGCTACATGACGCCTTGGCGGTGTCCTACAAGTCGCAAGGGTGTCTGTGTATCCAATAACTGAAGCAGACTTATCATGGAGATAAACCTTGAGAACGCTCTATGGTTGCAGTGATATCGACTGGTCTTTGCGGTTCGCGTGATGCACTGCTGATCTAGAGTGATAAATATAACAGTGAGACTGAGTCCTCCATCTCATTCTTCCACACAAAAGTATTTGAACATACATAAGCACACTATACTTGTCAACATACATATATAAGTAATAACGTCTCTTGTAAACAACCTGTTGCCTGTTTGAATCCAGCTCTCGCTGATTAGGATGTGGCTTTAAGTCAGGCTATATGTCAGGTCCCTGGGTGAGGTGGACGGTTGACTCCGGACACTTTGATTTCCTCCATCTATAAACCTGACGGTTGTCATATAAGTGAGAAACTCTTGAGCGAGGTTTAAAACACCATCCATGCAATCAACCTAAGTCATCACACCACATTCTGGTGGAAACTGCCTGATCTTACCGGTAACATGTGGTGTTGGCCAGCTCCCAGGGGGCCGGTTCGGTGACCATCAGGAAACATTTGCCGCTCGGGTGTTTTGCCCAGCCTGTATACAAACACAAATACACAATAGTGCAATTCTCCGCACATGGCATTGTTACAATAGCATTACATTTACCCTGTGTATGAAGTAGAGAAACCATGCAAAACAATAATTAATGTTTATACCAATAAAAGACCGATGTGTCCTGTGTCTTATTTTCTAACGAAATAAAATGTCATTGAATGGTCATCTCTGTGTGCAGATAATCTAAAAAGAATGAATACTTCTTCAAACTGTAGTAATTTTTAAGTGCTTAATTTATTTATTTATTTGATTAGTGTTTTACGCCGTACTCAAGAATATTTCACTTATACGACGGCGGTCGGCATTAAAATCGGACACAGCCTTGAGGAAACCCACGACTATTAGCAGGTTGCTGGCGGACCTTCCCACATCCGGCCGGCGAGAAAGCCAGCATGTGCTGGACTTGAACTCACAGCGACCGCATTGGTGAGAGGCACGGGATCATAACGCCGCGTTAACTCCCAAGTGCTCAAAGGAAAAGTAGTAGCTCTGGTTATAAAATTTTCCTGAACGGCAAATAAGGTTTACAATAAATATATTTTTTTATGAGCGACAAATACGTTTTTTAATAAACAATGATTAAATCTTATCTCTATTATTGACTGACACCATGGTCAGACCTTACCTATAAAAATAGATTCGAGATTTCCTTACCTTCCGGGCATATCAAGTTATTGGTTTGGGCGACCTGGAATACAACATAAGGAAAACATTACAAGCTTACTGGTTAATACTGGTCAGTGATGTTAGCGTTAAATATCACTTTTTCATCACACAAATGGCATTCAGTGAATGCATTTTACTGCGCTATTATTCCAGATTCCTGATGAAACATCTGAGCTATATACCATTAAATGGAGCATTATACCTCTCATCAGATTGTGTCACTTCGTATGAGAGAAGTCATGAAATGTTTCCAGGATTACTGTCAATAAAACTTATTGATTTTTTGCTTTCAAATTTGTGTGGCAGCCAGGGTCAATGAGGTGTCACTGGTCTAAAAAGTGACCAACAGCGATGTCCATCAGGGAGCAGTGGCACTGACCACCAATATACTGTACCATTTCCACACTGAAACTACTGACTGGTATCTATACAGAGAGGTTCCCCCTTATATGGCCCATTTAGCATTGGGGATATATTATGGTGGGGTATAAATACATAACCCGCTTCATAAGTATGTCTATAGAAATGGTGTATTATTTTATATTCTATATTTATATTGGAAGGAACATAGAAGAGGACTCGTCATGTGATATCCCTCTTCCCTTCAATATCCGTATACTTGATTTCTTCATGATAAAGAAGCCAAATAGCCCGAGGCCTAATAAGATAAAATATACCACTTAATGTTGTGTCATTGATTCCGGACCTTGGCATTTTGAACGAGTAACGGGAATAGGGTGAATTATTGTAAGGTGTAAAACGATGCAGCGGTTCATAGCGTGCGGCACAACAATGATAATAATGACCCTCAATGACCTAATCTAGGCATGGAGGTATTTCACCTCCAGGATCTAGGGTGATCTACTTACCCCTGCATATCTGCTATGTAGGTGACACCTGATGATGAGGTGTAAGCAAGGGTGTCGCAGTCAGGCACCATATAATCATTACAGATTTGGGCTGAGGTGTGCATGATTAGGTGCAAAGTGTTACTAATTAGAGCAGCGCTGTTTCGCTGATGTCGGGTCAGCTTGACTTGATTCCCGGTGTTACTGAAGTACAGTTTAAACAAGTGTAAGCATGTAGCATTTTATATAAAGCCAAAACCTGTAATTGTGTGAGACATGCATGTTTATACTGAACTAGTGTTCCTTATCAATTAACACTGCGACAAGAAACACCTTGGAATACTTGAGCACCACGCACGGCGCAGAATATCAATCATATTTATAGAGACAATTAAATAACAGAATGTTTACCAGGTATACCGCATGTAAGCGGTATGTCGTCTCAAATGTCGAATTGGTAGCCTAAGTCTACAACAGTTTGGCCTGCCACTGTGGTTTGTAGGTTTAATAATCAAAATAAACATCTCAAGGCAAAGGGCGTTGGTTTTGTCTTGTTATTTGCCATGTCATCTTTAGCAAATACACGAAACCAGGCTATGCAGGCATAATAGCTGAAGGAAAAGATTTGCTTTGGAAGTTAAGGGCCTATAGTGCACCGGGAATGTGAAATGTACTTCAGTGTACATAGGTAATGCCTTGCTAGGCCAAGACCCTGATAACTGTTAACACACTGAACGGACGTATTTGGGCCATGCCAGCTTCGAAGTTGGGATTTTCCTTGCTTTGCGCTTTTCTCGAACTGCGCACTATGTAAATGCTCATTTAAGTCCAAACTTTGGGAAGATCATACAGACACAAATACGTTTATATCCCTTGCTAAATTAGTAATAAGTCTAAATAATTAATCCTTTGTGCCAGTAAGCTTACACTGAGAATAGGCCAGATATATATATATATATATATATAAATATAATTAAATGTTTTATGTAGAGGGCCGTTGTTCTGTTTTTTTAGCCCACAATAAAATGACGTAAAAAGTTCACATCTTATCATGGTGAACAATAACAAACGCGGTTGCTGGATAAACGCGGCAACCATAGTTCTATCTATGCAATGGATAGTTTTTTTCATAAATATCGTGCATAAAATACAAAGAGCTGCACCCGCTTAACCCGCTTGATGTTCCTTTGTCTATGTGATGAATTTCATACTGTCACATCCACTATACAGGGGATTTTCATTGATCCGGTCATGAGTAGTGAAACAGTCTGTCTGCTTTTTCCCCTGATGTTGAAATCTGTAGCAGCACAACACTTTTCATTCCTTTATAGTATGTCGTTGCATTTCAGGACGATGTAATACATAATAGACTGGAGAATCTAGTTTTGATTTCATGCATCTGAAAATCACTTCTTTATAAATTCCAGCTGCAGTTTGTATACATGAACGATGGTTTAGTTTAATCAAACACAAATTGGGAAAATCATGGCTATTCCGTCAGCATAACGTGACCATGTCTTTGTCACAGGGTCTCTGAAACATTTGGGTATACAGTGTACATTAGCCATCAAGACATGTTCAAAGCAGCATCGATCTGTTCATTGTTAATACGGATAAAAATCTTCCAAACAAATATCTAGAATTTCCAGACTTTTTGAGCTGTAGGTGGACATCTGGTTTTAAAATGTGCCTATCATTTAAGACAGTTTCGATCTGTTCATAGTTAATTATTAGGATGAAAAATCTTCATATGAAGGCAATTTTCTCAAACCAGCCATGTGCACGGTATTATATACTGTGTAGACATATTGATTGGGGTACAAGCAGACGAGAACTAAACCTGGGAGCCCATTAACTATCTTGCCAAAAATGCATGAGTGTGAGGCATAATCAGGAGTAAATATGGGTGGGGGTAGAGTATAATCTCAGCCGTCACGGTTTTGGATTTGGCAAGCAAACTTGAAACATTCACTTTCACAATCTCCTGGAGATTGGTGTATAAAGGAGAAATGATTTTAAATTAATCCATTAGCTTGATGGTGGAATAAATCTGTTTGGATCGGGTTAGGAACCCTCTTGACATTATAGTGTATTGATTGCGGGCACATATATTGTCGTGTATTACACTCTAATCGCCTTATTTCTGAAAACGACTCTCTCCCAAGTTGTACCTGACCAGCCGGACTGCTCGAGAGCTAGGCTTATGTCAGTAATGCGATATCGTTGTTTATGTGAAAGTGTATTACAGTGGAACTACTCCATAAGCTGCCTACAATAGCGTGCGTTTTAAACAACTGGTATTATAGACCTATACTGTACGGTGTAGATGAGTCATAAATTGAAAATAAATCAGTTCTTTGATAGAATGTGTGATTTCAACTGTCGGTGGTGTGTTTTCCTCACTCGCAACAGGTATACACATACCTGAATTACATAACACCATAGCGCATTTGTATGGGCAAATCTTACTATAGGTTATAGATGTAAATCCACCCCACCCGCACACACAGGTATTACTCCTCATCAGTCGTAATTACAGAGCTACATGTACGATACGATCGTTGTCCATGAAGCAAGCGTTTTCATCGAACACATGGAATATTTCATTCTTGCCATATTTTGTGTGTATGTACGTTAGGAGCGCTATCCGAGTCAATGGCAAACATTTACAATCTGGGTTGATGATGTAGAAAGAACCTGCAATCTCCATGGTACCGTGTGCAGAAGCAAGATCTGACAGGGGTATTGGACACAGACAATCAGATACATGTAGAAGTATCGACAGAAATGTGAGAAGAAATCAGTCGGAGCATTTCGTGATCTAATCACTCAGCATCGGTTTGAGTTTTGCAGTAATGTTCAAGTCTTCCATAAAATCGAAGCTCTTTATTTTGTGACCAACCCCTCAGATTTTAGTTGTATTCAAACGCGATGTTTAATGTTTGTTGAAAGCACTCGTTTAAAATACAAATGTCAAAATAATACATGTTCAGATCTTAATACGTTATGCAGCGTAATGATTGTCTGCAGATTGTAACAGTTCACGTTAAATTACAAGAATTTGTGATCCGTCATGCGGAGCGTGACATGTAAAAGTGCTTACTGAACAGAAGAAAGTGCTAAATTACATCAATTTCTAATCATTTTGTAAAGCGTTGAACATCTGAAGTGTTGACTTAATGTTGTAAAATACCTTCCCTTTTCCACAACTGCCAGAATGTTGGATTTAACATTACTAAAGGTATATATAACAGTTCGTTTCTGACAGAAGTTTTAATCCTTTATTATGCTCATTTTCTCGCGGAAAAGCTCCAGAGTTGCCAGATTCCACCAAGTCGCACCATTTATAGATAAGATAAGCATGCCGTGAAGTTTAATTGCTAAAGACTTTTTGATCTTCAAACTGACAGAACACATATTTTCAAACTTACATTAATGCAGCAGGAGCATATTTATGTTTTAAAACTGAGAAATTGGCAAGGGATTCAACTGATTGTTGCTAATAATAAGCTGTTTGGAATGTATGAATGACTTACCGTTGAGCCGTTCCAGATACTAACAGACAGTATCAATAGCACGTGGTGTAATGTGCCCATGATGGCGGCTGAACACCACTATGAAACAATCACTTCCCTTGTTCTTTTTGTAAAGTGCACGTTCTTCCGTTATTCCAGGTAAGATCAAAGTCGTCAGAATGCTAGCCCCTTGAGGGCTGTTAAGGTTTTGTGGCAGTCGTTAAGGTGTGAGGACACTATATCTCTACGGACCCACGAAGAGGAAAACTACGCCATTAATTTCCAGTCCGAGCTTGTGCCAGGTATGTGAGCACATCCATGGTGGCATAGAGAGGGCAAGTCGGTGTAGCGATGTTTGACAGAGCTGTTCACCTGACGATTCTAACCCCACTTGTCACTCTGTCTCTGTATATGTCCGCCATGTTGTATCTAGGCAAAACTACGCCGAGGACAAAACAGAAGCGGGTGCCACGGAATGCCGCTAGTCGATACGTTAAGCGTCATAGGGGTGGGTCCCGTGGGTAGGGAGGAATCTAAGCTTAATGGAGCGAGACGGGACAAGGCCAGCCCCTGTCATACCTGTAGCCAAACACGATCACCCACAGCTAGAACCCGCGGTAAAAGCAGACGCATTGTTCTCGGGCTCAATACCTGGAATGCGTTCATACCTGTCCAACACAGTTAATCGACCATTCTTTGACGAACGTCTTTACCGACAGGTACAGAGTGCTGAAAGGTCTCGGAACAAGGAATCACTCTGTAGCTATGTCATACAGGACACGATGTCACAACACCCAAAGTGTGCTCACGATAGATTTCAGGCTTATACATGCTTAGCGACGCCTCATTGACCAACCCTTTCATTTCCTTGATTGCCTTTCAAGCATTGCCTTTCCATTTATAAGTATACATTATGCACAGTTACTGGCACCGGCCGTTACACTTAACCTTCTCGTTAATCATACAGGCCATACATATACAATTAACAAGGAAGTTGGTTACAAGATAGTTCTAAAATTATAACCTTCCCCTAAGCTGACAGGTCTTCCAGCGAACATTGGCTGGACACAGGTTCCCTGTCACCTTGTGTCAGCTGTATAGACAGGCTCATTTATAACCATCGCTCGTGCTGTCAACGTATGTTATATAATTAATCTCATTATATGGTCTCAAGTGGAATTAAATCTACCAAAACGGATCATTCAAATGATGCAGGATAGATCCGAGCTGACTTAAAATCGATCCATTGAGGTCTGTATATTTGCACTAAACCATGGTTACACAGTATCCTCGTCGGTAATGGACGCGTGTCATCTCGGAGTTCTTCAGCCAAGAACATTGTTTGGAAAACCATTCTAAACAAAAACTCATGTGGATGTACTAAAGAGTCAGCTTGGTTTTATTCACCACACATGGACCCATCTTTAATGAATTTACTTTTTTCCACGATGTAACCGTTACACCGTATAGATTGGTAAATCATAGCAGCTGGCAGCTATTCAGCATCTTCTCTTGGTGAAAGTCTAGTCTGTGTCCTCCTGTACAATTCCTTATCCAGTCCTCCGGCGGCTGATCGAGCGATGAGGGGTGTGTATCAGATGTACATCACATATCAAGTGCACAGCAATGGCTGTTGCAGGCAGCGTGAAATCAATAAACATTCTGTTGCCGAGTGCTTTATAAAGATCACCGTCAGGTATAGGACTGCTCACCTGAGCTGCTTTGGCACGGAGATGTAATATAAGGTAATGGGGCTTTGGTGAGAGTCCCCTAGGCGCCGGAACAGCCTGCCGCAGACACGGAACAGTACACAAGTCAGTTTTGGTATGGAGGAATCGCGAGATAGTTATACAGATCTATACAGACCAAAGTGTGTGAAATCATCGCTAGTAGTCATTAGTCATATATTGCTTCATATTTACATGTAAAACCCAATCGAGTTTAATTCATAAAGGTACATTTAATTACACATGTACCTGTGGTTGCTCTATATTGTTTACAATCCACTACAGCGAACGCTCGTCAATTGTCAGTTCAACAAACAAACTAATGAAGGAAGCGATCGAACAAGTAAAACGGTCGAACTCAGCAACAGAAACAATTCTGGGCGCATTGCTCAGTGAAATAAAATCAAGCTTGCCAAAGGAAATTGGCCCCTAGTAATTTGAAACACTGGTAATTTGGAAATTATATGGTGAAGTTGACAATAGTAATTAGTTTGGTGTTTCAAACAAAAGTAATTGTCAGTTAAATATATCGTTTTCTGGAGTCTGTGGTCTATCAGCCTGGATCTGTAACAAAACAGGTTTTCAGAATACACGTAGAGCCTATGCTTCTTCCTCCATAACCAGTTATGGCAGATGAATGCGTATCATTAGGTATAATTATCTGTCACTGGCCCTCACGATGAGGTGTGGCAGATTTACACGCACGGAAGCCGTTATCCGCCACTTCCCTCACAATGAGACGCGATGGATGTATATGTATGATTGCCGTTATCTGCTACTTAATTCACGATGAGGTGTGACAGATGTATACGCACGGTCACTTCCCTCACGATGAGGTGTGGCTAATGTATAGTTCCTGTTATCTGCCGCTTCCCTCACGATGAGGTGTGGCAGATATATATATACAGTTCCCGTTATCTGCCGCTTCCCTCGGGATGAGGTGTGGCAGATGTATACGTACGGTCACCGTTCGCTGCCATTTGGTGTGGTAAATGTATATGTACTAAAAATCGTTATCTGTCACTTCCCTCTTGATGAGGTGTGGCGGATGTGTATATACGGTTCCTGTTATCTGCCACTTCCCTCACGATGATGATGTGAGGCAGATGTATATGTACGGTCAACGTTTTCTGCCACTTCCCTCACGATGAAGTGTGCCAGATATATATGTTGGGTCGCCGTTATCGACGACTTCGTTCCCTCACGATGAGGTGTGAGAGATGTATATGTACGGTCACCATTATCGGCCACTTCCTTCACTATGATCCACTTTGCAAATGTATTTGTACGGACGCCATTATCTGTCACTTGCCTCACACTGAAGTGTGGCAGATGTATACGTACGGTCGCCGTTATATATGTATATACGCGGTCGCGGTTATCTGACATCTTGAGTGAGATGTGGCCTAGTCATATATATATGCGCTTTCTCTGTACTCAGTGGTGTAGCATGGATGACAATAGATATTTATTTCCTTATTTATATATTTATTTGACAATTGTTAAAGGAGTGGTTAAGATTTTCCAATTTATTCTGTCGGCTTGCTGACTAAACGTGATTATAACAGGATGACCAGGCGTCTAAGTTTACCCCACTCGTTCATTCAACTGACGAAGGCGTGGAATTAAGTTTGAATTGACTTTTCATGCCGGGTTAATGAGTGTAATACAGACTAAACTGGGCTTAAAACTGTTCCATGCGAGCGTAACGAACAACGTCATTTCTTTCACTCTACGCAACAAATCCGGTTTATCTCTAAGCTTTGGTCCGACGAAATTCAGAGTATATACGTAATGACATCGGACCGTTCGCACATGGCTTAGCTTATTCTTGTTAAAGACCATACTCAAGAAGTTTTCATATTTAAGAGGGCGGCCAGTTTTGTTCTCTGGGAAGAGGACAGCACCGATCTTTGACAAGCTACATGTACTAGTCATGTCTCCTACTTGCACGTGTGACACATGACATGATATATGGAATGTGACCTTCATGCACGGCCACACAAACGTGCACCATCGCCTGCTTATTGCCACCACCACCCAAGGGACAGTAAATAGTCTTTAAAACAAAGTAGCATGCCGTGGTCTATTATATACATAGTTGAAATAAAATCTACATAAAAAATGAAACAGATTTGTCTCCAGGTGGAATAGATGTACCGGATCGATTTTCTCGATGAGGTTTTATTAATATTGACATTGAGAGTGAGTTTCCTATAATCGTTTTGGATTCCACGACTTCCTTGCATACCATCAGTATAATATAGTAGCCGTTATTAGTGCATCATGATCCGCATTCTTCATAATACACTGAAGTACAGGTAACTACGTCATTTGGCGTGTTTGCCATTGCCATAGAAACTCCATGAAGCACTAAATACATAAACATCGGCAATATCCAATTTTACTTAATTCAAAGGGTAAGTCGTAGCCATGGTAGCGGATCATAACATTACTAACGCTGGCCCAGATGTACCGGTACTCAATAAAAGAAATCGATAAGCTATACTGGATGTTCCTGATTTAACGGTCGAGGTCATGTGACACCAACCAACAATTTGAACAGCAAAAAATCAGACATCGAAGCCATAGATATGTGTACATAGAGTATAAGCTTTATATACAGATTTTTATGGAGTCTGCAACAAAAGTATTGCACACATATATTTTCACCATGAAATGCTTGTTCGAACTTAGGAAATGATAGATAAATAAAACCTGAAATTAGAAGTCTTGCTTTAAAGAAAAAGGAACATCGAGAGAAACGTCATTTAAAGATGTCTCCGAGTATGTATTCTGTTCCACTGAATAAAATCTATAAATTTCCAAACTGTATGAGCAAGAGGACAATTAAGGCCAGAACTAAAATTTAAATGTACTGGACAACCAAAACTACCCTTCGTTTTGTAATAGTCGTATGAAGACAGGAAGGACAATACTTATACCCACAAAACGTTCATTTTCCGATATTTAGACAATGCATGTTGCTGTTAAAAAAAATCCATTTGTACTGCAGTTCTAGTCAATCATGTATGGAGTAGCCTCTACCTGAACATGGACCTATAGCGCATGGAGGAGGGGGCGCAGAAAGCATTTCCCGTGCAAATTCATTTAGGGTAATTAATCAGCGAATCTTCCAGCTCTAATTAGCAATTTGCATACATGCTGAGATCAGTAAAAATTGGATATTCAAATAATATGTGTATCTCAAGTCCATGAATTCATCAGGAAAATACCTGATATTACCATTCAACCTTTGTCAAAACACAACATGTTTAGGACTTGCATGCATATAAGACTCATCTGCTCTGAAAAGTTTAATGCAGCTGACAATTAGAGAAAAACTGCAAATAAGGAAATATTTTTGCATTTAGAAGAAAACCTAATTCATGTATACAGGGTGGAATTTTATTACACTGCAAATAGTGCATACAGTCATACAGGTAATATGTTTACTGTGTTGTCATTGTCAACAGATTTCGGGCAAATGTAGCGTGTGTCCAATTTATAAGTATTGGTGAATAGAAAAATGAATGTGGGTGAACGAGGAGACAATATGCGGTCCATATATTTTGATTTGGGTTCGAAGAATACAGAAGAAGAACAGGAAAACCAACTAAAACTTCTATGTGTAACAAAAAGGTTGGGCGATATTTTTCTATAAATCTATCCACATTGTCTGTATAGCATTTTAAATACTTAACTCCGGTAATAAACACATAGATTGAGACATACTTTATCCAGTTAGTTTCCTGCGGTAAACACATAGACTGAGACATACTTTATCCAGTTAGTTTTCTGCGGTTAACATGTTTATACACATGTACATATACTGGTGAAGAATTCCATTCAATTCCCTAACCACTTATTGCTATAGAGCAATGTGTATATATTTTCCAGTATATAGCTGTTAATTCGGAAACCTGGAAAATGAGAGCTTAACGGTTCCTATATACAGTGCATGTACTCAATTAAGATAATAAAAACAAAAGAGTTTCTACAAACATCTAAACAGAAGAATAACTTTCAGAGAAACTTGATGATCGTAAACAGTATGGGCAGACCTTAATCAAGCATGCAATAGTTCTGGTAGGAAGAATTACATTCCTAATCAAATGTATAAAGAAAACGAAGTCGTGAAAGTTCTACGAAGAATGTAGAGTCAAGCACCCCATTAGAAGAATCTGTAAATTCGTTCAATATGATCGACTTGCATGTACACTATGTTATAAAGTTCATCCAGTAAATAAGGGCGAAGGAAAGGTTTTGCGTGTCAAAATTTAGAGCTTTGTACGTGGAAGCGTACGACGTAGGAATAACTGCAGGTTTAAATGTGATAATGGGGCCCTTTAGTGAACATTCTCACTTCACTACAGGACTTGCAGCGATTCTCTTTGATAATAAATGTATAACCTGTACATATATAGTGTCTGGCATAAGATAATTTTTGCATACATGGATTGAGCAAGAAGGGAAACTAACACCTCAGGGAAAATTGTTTGTATGTATATATATATATATATATATATATATATATATATATATATATATATATATATATATATATATATATATATATATATTCGTACATGTATACAATACGCGGCGTATATGAACAGATGCGAAGTTGCGCTTTTTTATATAATTGTTTTACTAGCCAAATGTGTTCGTTTGTTCCAACTAACCTCTACATGACCAGTTTCCTCTTCTGTTCACCTTACCACTGAACGCCACATTTACCTATAATTAACTTAGTTAGGTAGGAAATGTTTCATGAGAATTCAAAACACCATTAACACTGGGAAAACGAACTACTGTATACTGTCCACAACACACAGGCCTTTACTGGTGTACATATATATTCATGGATCAGAGGAGTTGGCTTACAGTCAGTGAAATAACAAGACCTTGTTAATATAGGAGACCACTGATTCCTCGGGTGGCACATCTTACCTGAGTATGCTTATAAAAACGAATGGGGCTCGCTGCTCCACAAGATGACACAGTATACATACATTCTATAATTAAAAACCCAAGCATACAAACATATATACATACAAACATGGCCTACATGTTGACCACATATAGGCCTATGTGTTCATGTCGTATCACATAGGGTGCCGGTAACTACACATGGCCGGGCCTATATCTACCTTTAGCCTATATTTGCCTTAAGTGACAGTCACAGAGATTATAATGGCAATTTGATTAAGGAAACAAGTACTGAGTCAAGAGAAGCATTTCTGAGCTGTTAAAATTTAAAATCTTGTTGTTGTGCTCATATTTTGTGCTGGAAGTTTAAATTGTAACACATTTGTGTCAAGATACATTTAAAAACATTTTAGCAACACTTTCCGACCCAACTAACCCTTCCATTCCGGCAAATACAAAATTATCTTTCGTATTAACCCCGTCCTCACCAGATCTCATAAAACAGATTGTATATTCGAGCACCAATATCCAATATCCATATCCAGTATCCATGTATATGCAGCGCAGTGGGGTACCGTGTGAGTACCGTACCTGTAGCGGAAAAGCTAGATCTGCCACTATGGGAGGAGCTGTCTGGTGTAATATTTTTTGACTTGACAATAGACTGAAATTCTTTCATTATGACTTTGGTTTAAACCACTTATAGTACAAATAGTACTTTGTTGTCTATGTTTACCATATTCTGTATTAGTGTCAAGAACCATGTAATAACCTAGGCCTACATTGTTGTGGATCTATGTAGGCCCCACACACTTTAAATGAATATTAATTTCCAGGGTACAAAATAAGATCTGAAATTGCATTTCAGATTTTAACTTGTTAGAAATGGTTTGTGGAATCGGCCCCTGGTCTTTGGGAGTTTTACTCATGATATTGTTTCAACGGTTTACACCCTGGCAAATGAGTTGGACAATTTACACACCACGTTGGCCACATGGCTGGCATAAATATTCTAAGGGAGGTAATTTGGGTAAGGCTATGTAAAGGTGGACATCCGGGCATTGTAGACTTTGTTGGTGACAACCAAGATGGCGGCCACCATGATAGACCTGACACAACTTCCACACAGAACTGAATTTAGTGGCACTTCTGAGGAAAATGTCGCATTTGCGAAAACATTCTGGCAATCTGTGCAGTTACATCCCCCTATGGAATCCAGATTAGTTTCCAGCGACATACGACAGCGGCTAAAAGTGGCCGCACCTGGTTCACAAGGTGAGACGTAAGAGCTGTCCCAAACTGTAGGATAAAGACGGGAATAACAAATCCAGTGGGTATAAAGGTCGGATTTGAAAGGGGTGGGCAACAAATAAATAATATTTCTCGATGGCGATATAGGTGGCAATTCGAGACAGCGGACATCCGGGCATTAGTGGTTTTGCGCGCAGACACGGCCGTGGAATCAGTGTCAAAATAACATGTAAGTTATTAGGGAACTCAGGCTCTCATAAATCCAAAACTAGGTTTCATTAACATACATAATTTACATATGCTATGCAGATTATTCTGTTGTAAAACATACCATAATTTCTGGTTATTATGAGCCATAGTTCTTCGGATATTGTCCGGTTTTGTTCATTTACCTGCCCCTTCCTATGTTATCCTAGGTTTAAATTATGTTCATGGTGGCTATGGCAGCCCTGTTTCCCCGAAACATGGGATTTTTGCCATGTTTTCTCCCTGTTCAAGTTTTGTTAGGTCTTGTTAATGTGTCGCCAATTGCTTGGATGTTCCATTGCTGGACCTGGCTTTTCTGTACTCCGTCCCAAACCGCGAGCACTGTGTCAGACTGTGGTGGAATGCTACACGCCATATCGAGCCGGGCTCGTAAACTGTCACGTACCAGGACGTGCCGTGAATGGACATGATGAAATGGCTTAAATGCTGCTTACTGTGAGAACTGAGACAAAATGCAGCAAAACATGACAAAACTTGAAAGGACTGTGAAATGCTGGGGGAACACACGTTCCCCATCCTACTACAGGCTGCCCCCAAGTTTTGTTACGGCCTTTTACGTACTGTCACATTTTGTTGCATTCACCCCATTTTACTATGGCCTACTAGGTTTCCCTTCACACCATGACTGCCGTGGCAAATGTTTTGACAGACAGTTTAAAAATCTGGTGCGGCATCCAAGGCAATCATGGTCTGTCACGTTTGCCCATCCCATTCCCCCGCGTTGTCTAACGTCAATCCTGTTTTGTCCACAGTGGCCTGAAACGTGACTGCCATGGCCAGGAACATAATGTAAAGTTAGCGTTGTCTTTCACCTCGTCATCTGCTTGCCGCTGCCTCAGGCAGGTAAAGTGCCTGAATGTCCATGGTCTCAGATCCTTCATCATGTTTATCCAGTGGGGTTCACCAAGTCAAACGCACGTCGTCAACTCCAGTTGAATAATAGTTGTCCATAAATGGCCACTGGGATCTAAAACAACTCTGACTGGTGCTGTTATGTGACCATACCAGTTTATTTTCATCTACAAATCAATAGGTGTCGCTGCAGTGAATTAGGACTTTTACGTTGTAAGTCTTCAATTGCACAGCTTCAAACATGTAGCGTGCTGGGTATTTATGTATGATATAGTCTAATGACAGATGATGATTTGATAGTATATCAAATGAGCCACTGATGAGTTACTGTCATTAGTTGAAACATCGATTGTGATGATCCATATTTGACGTGCATATTTGACAGCTACAGTTGATGTTTAGCAAGTAGGATGTATCTGGTAACTATCAGATAGTCGTACAGTGCCACTATTAAGGTTTATTTTTTTTAACTAATTAATATAGACAGCAATGAAGCTTGTACAAACACTGATAATAACTTAGTTACTGCTTGGGGTAATTCCTATAAAAATTTGCTGAAATTATTTGCCAGGGTGTGCTTAAGCTTTTACATGAAGAATATTTTATCTTTTTCAGCAAAAGTCACACGCCAAGTTCCGAAAGATGAAGCGACTGGTATGTGTAAACATGTCTGTTTCCTCGTTGGGTTTTTAATTTTGAAAATCATTTTCTAGTATCTCTACTCTTCTTCAAGTGCATGTGGCTATATCATGAGACGATTCTGCTGGTAATGACAATTGAAGTAGTCTTACATAAAGCCTAATGGTATCTTACATTGCACTGCAACAAGACAGAACTGACGACGACTTGAGTGCAACTTATGTCACCCAAGACTATACACATGGGCAAAACTAACTGGAACTAGTTGATCGCAGTCGTAAGAGTGCTCATATCACCATGCCGTTTTGCAGCCAGTAGCCAATTTGGACCACATGACCATCATGTGACTGATCAAAATGGCGATCCAAGTGTCTTGGATAGCCATCACTTGATTTCTTCATCCTATTTGATTGGCTGCTTGTACAGATCCTGCTACAACTCAGTCACAGGAGTGCTCTTGTGGTTTACATGGAAGAGAGTAGAGAATGCTTTACTATCAAAAACTGTTGGTAACCAGATGTCGAGAGACACAGGAGCGCTGATGTCACATTGGTCAGTTGCTAGTAGATGCTGACTGGTTCCTGGAACTAACTGTAGTTCGGACTTCTGGCTTAAAGTTTATAAATATTGTGGGCAGCAATTTGCCTCCACAATTTGGCATGTACATGTTAAAAGCTTGGTCAGCTGTTCAGTGTCTGTGTTTGTCATTTATTTGCCATCATCTTACAAGTGAAATATTATGGTTTACTATTGTATGAATGCAGTACCCTGGTGTATATTTCCATTTCCTTTGATAAACTTCACAAAGTTCTAGAGTACTATACCAACACCAACAACACAGTATTGAATGACCTTGTATCATTTGTTGGGGCTGCCACAGCTCTATTCATTCTTGTGCATCAAGGTGTCGAAACTGACATTCTCATACCAGCCATCAACTAAAATTGTAAACAGATTAATAGATCTATTTCATGCCACCCAAATTTTTAATTTCTCTTATACTCTATACAATATCTGCATATGTTCCCAGCACTGTGGCATTTATTTCCATTTTGAAAATTTTTGTAGATTTAAAGAAATTCTTTGTGCGAGCAAAAACTATTGAGAAAATGGAAGAAATCCAGCGGCTGAACAAACTGTCCCAGTGTCGAGAAGAAGATTTACAGAGATTACAGCGACAGAGACAGGAAAGGATAAGGGTATGTGTCCAACTCCCATAATGGTGTCCAAATTCACTTCATATTTAGTCTTATTTTCAAGAGTTGTCCTACACTCACGGTGTTTGCAACACTCACAGGATGTGTTACACTCCACATAGGCATTGTGGTGCTATCATAGTGCACATATACCGCCTTGAATATGTCAGGAGTGACTTTACAATAATCATAATAATGTCTTTATATTCTGAGGGCAATGTAACTCAGTCAATATATTGATCTTCTTTGATGCAAGGAAATTGAAACAAATCTTGAATGATCACCTAATTTAGATTTTATGTGTTGCAGAAAGATCTAGGTTCTCGGGAGCGTCGAATGCAGTCCGCTCCAGCGTGTCTGTCACAGAGTAAGAGTCTGACGCAGATCAGTGAGACGCTAGAGGCAGTGGAGGAAATTAAACAGTTGGACATACCAGACTACGACTCAGATGAATGATCTATAGACTGTTCAGATTATTTCCTCGGTAAAATTAAATCTCCGTAGCTGTTCCAAAGCTGTGGCATCCATGGTAGCTCGTATACAAGTGATAAAAACATGTATCACCATGGTAAACATGGACGAAACATTGCAACAGCTTTGTAAAACCGACCATCAAGAACAGCATCTCGACCTTTGCAGGCATTGGCACAGCCAGTGTTGTGTAAATATATATGTAGGTATCCTACACATATTTTACATTGCATACGAAAATCTGTCATATTTATTACTGTTTAACATGTTTAATGTATGTCTTTTTCCTCTTGACTGATACAGGTAATTTATACTTCATGTGTTTAAAATGCATTTATGTGTGTAAATACAGGTTATTTCCCTTATTCCCAGTTCAAGAGTTGTTCCATAGGCTCCATCAGGTGTTGTGTATTTTAATCATCATTCTTCAGTTTAAAGATGTATTGTTTCTTTGTGATTGAACCATATATGGCTTAAGTACGCTGGCTCACAGATAAGACATGTAATTGTTGTGTTTCTAGTGCAGGAGTAGTGCTAGCGAGTTCTTAGAATGCATATATATTGTGTCTTCTTGTGGCTGGGTGAATCCATGCCACCAAAGTGTTGCCACCCCTGGAACATCATGCGGAAGACATCAGACATGACATCCCACCCTATATAATAATCACATTATAATGATACCAGGTCGACCAATCAGAGTGTTTCCTTGGTATAACCCGACCCGGGATTCATCTCGGATCTCCCGACCTCGAGACGGATGATCTGACCACCATGTCACTGAGAGTTCCAAACTGCCATATAAGCACCATCAACAATCACCAAGCCTCATGAACATGAAGGTGATGAAATCCTGTTAAAGGTTAGGATTGAACCCACACTTTGGTTGTTCTATCGATTGACAGACAATTGGCCACCTTCTCGCCCATGACCCACTCCCCAGAAAATACTGAACAAGTGTATAGCTGTAGGGCATAAATAGCTGGTTGAAGAGAAAGACAGTGCATTTTCTAAGTTAAGTTTGACAAAAAGGTGACACAATATTATGTTGATTTTGGTAAAGTATTTTTTCTAACAGCTGCTATGACAGCGGAAACTGACATCTGACCGTGCTCCATTGACTAGCATGAAACACCGCCATTCTGTCTAGGCTGTGATGTAATTGTTCCAAGTGCGAAACACTCTTTCACCTGAAACTAGTAAATTGCTAGGGTTGTGTTTGTGACTTTAGTGTATGTGTCAATTTATAACTTGAAATGATCAAGAAACTTACTATCGCCACAACACAATGGTCTGGAAATACTTTGCAGTGTTGTTCAAACCATGTACTTGTTATAATTAAAACATTAAAACAGTGTCCTTATGTTATTACATGTTACATTGGTAGACAACTCAGCATTTACGTTACAGCTTATAAACAGTTGACATCTCCCTAGCTCTCTGATTGGTCAATCCTCACAACCTTAAAACCATGGGTGCCCTCAGATCCCGTCAGCAGCAAAATACTGTACACATCAAACGTATATAATCCAGCAATTTCGAACAGGTTTTGACTTTCAAGAGAGAATTTTATAATCTTTTTAAGGAACAGTGCCTCAGTCATGAGCTGTCTTTTACTTTAACAACAGAACAAGATCCCAACTGTTGTTGAAGCCAGCTTTTGGGAATGACAATAAAGAACCTTTGGGTCAACTGATAGTCCTGGGCATGACACAGAATCACTATAAAACATTAACACAAGAGAAACATTTTCATATTTATTGCGGTTTTCATAAATGAAAACAGAAAGCAAAACAAAATGGCAATCACTGTTTGAACATTTTACATAAGATTAAACACATACCTACGATGCCATGACCACTTCAAAAGATATAAAAGCCCTGTAATGATAAAGTATAGTGCTCAATAAAGCAGAAGTATCACTAATCTGGCATTAGGTGAATATCTGTTCACATCATTACAGCTGTCTAATTTCACACATTAAAGACTTGTACAAGCATGGTTTCACATACTGGTAATACCATGCTGAGACAAGTATTTCTGCATAGCATAAGTACTGTTACAACAATCAACAGGGTCACTGTATATATGTACAATACGATTCACTAACTCGAGAAAACATCATCGATGATGACTTAAATGACATCAGAGGCAGTATAAAGGTGCTGAAGTAAGCACAATGAACTCAGAGGTTTTGTGTTCACACAAAAGTGCTGAAGTAAGCACAATGAACTCAGAGGTTTTGTGTTCACACAAAAGTGCTAAAGTAAGCACAATGAACTCAGAGGTTCTGTGTTCACACAAAAGTGCTAAAGTAAGCACAATGAACTCAGAGGTTTTGTGTTCACACAAAAGTGCTAAAGTAAGCACACCGAAACCAGAGGGAGCTTTAACACAAATCAGAGGCAGTGTTAACACAAAGATTGGAGTAAGCACAATTAAATCACAGGCAGTGAAGTAAGCACAATGAAATTAGGGACAGTGTTAACATAAAGACTGGAGTAAGCACAATTAAATCACAGGCAGTGTTAACACAAAGACTGGAGTAAGCACAATGAAATCACAGGCAGTGTTAACAAAAATGTGCTGGAGTAAGCACAATGAAATTAGGGACAGTGGTAACACAAAGACTGGTGTAAGCACAATGAAATCACAGGCAGTGTTAATGAAAATGTGCTGGAGTAAGCATAATGACATCACAGGCAGTGTGACAAAAAACCTACATCTACTGGAGCTCCAGCAGGCTGAGTATATTTGCATATAAAAATTTCAGTACATAAAAATAAACCCTCAACTTCATAGACACATTGCTGAGCTTTCAGCAACAATATTATTTTGCAATGAACTCCTTTGCTTGGTTTCAGTGGCACTTCTTATGAGGCTGGAAAAAATACAGACTTTACATGCCAATTACACTAACCAATAACTAGATTGTTCTCTACATTTAGTATTTGATAATCCTAGAACACAGTTCTTCATTCAGCTCTATTTCTAACGTAAAGTAATGAACTTGATCTCTGTCTCTTCATAAATACTGAATATACATCTCACATGTGAGAACAACTTTTGTTCAAGTTGATTTGTGAATGTAAAGATATCACGATATAAGGAATCAATATTTGACATCAAAAAACCCTTAGCTCTCAAGTAACGAGCTGCGTTTTGCTTTCACATTAGCATCATATGACATAAATGTATATGCTAACAGCATGCAGATATTTGTAACAAATATTAATCACAGTGAAGTTCACCAACAATTCACATACACACCCTCTACAGAGAGGTGCAATAAAGGTAAATCAACTTGCTCAATAAGGCAGCAGCACAGAGGGCCTAGCTTACACAACCATCTTTGATGTAGGAAGCAGAATGTTTTGAAGACAATATCAAAGCATCGTCCGGCATAAATAGACAAACCACATCTGTCACAGGCCTTCTGTGTGCGAACTCACTAATCAAGTTCTGTCGTAAAATACATGTAGGTGATATAATCATGTTACTACACACCAGGAAATCATGCACAAATAAGCTACACAAGGTAGACTCTATTTTCCTGTGCTGTGTTGTTGGATCATATCAGTTCTCTGGCACCTCAAACACTCCACACGCCAGGTTAGCAGGTAGGGCTCGATCTGTCAAACACGCACAACACAGTCTATTGGCTTCAACATACTGCAGTGTTGACATAAATGAAGTGGGAAAATCTTATTACACTTATTATACTAAATTTGCATAAATGCCTTTCTGACATAGAAAAAAAAAAGCCACACCAGAAGAGAAATTAGGAAACAGACTGTAAATATTACCTATTTGTTTTGGGTAGGGTAGATTCAGTTCTCCCATCACTTTAATAAATTCCTCTTGTGTCCTCCTCAATCGAGGATTACACCGTTTTTCCTCCTCCACAGTTGTCATTGTTTGACCTGACAAAAGATGGATTGATTGACTGACTGTCAGATTGGTTGAAGTGTAAATACTTTATCAAGATATCTGATTTGTTTGTTTGTTTCTTTGTTACCTTGGGTTTCAGCATCAATAGGCTAAACAAACGGCCAAACCTCAGTAGAACACATTTTCTCCTGTGATGGTTCCGTGCTTGTGTACAACCAAGGTATGTTATGAGCATAATACAGGAAATCTGAACAAAACTGTGCACAGCTTTGGACCAATGTACAAATGTTATTCTTTGGTCTGAGGATAAATGACTAACATGACATTATGGTAGGATGTCACACTGTGGAGGGATGAAACCGAGCAGAGCCTGTTGAGAAACCCACGCCCTTCTGCAGGTTGCTAGTGGATCTTTCCACGTACGGCCGGAGAGGAAGCCAGCATGAGCCGGACTTAAACTCAGCGATCGCATTGGTGAAAGGCTCCAGGGTTGCACTAGCACGCTAATTCAGCAAATGAACAGAGAAACAAGACGATGTAATCTTGCAGGATTGAGGCTTTTGACATTGTATCTATGGGGTAAACATAATCTCCAATTCCTGACCCTGTAGTATCAACTCAAGGTAGATGCTTATACAAGTACTTACCTGTGTAATCATGAGCAGGAAACAGCAAAAAGTGATCTGGCAAAGTGAAAATCTTTGAATGCACTGAGTTATATAAGCTACCAGCATCTCCTGTCAAAAGAAATAAGTATAAAATGAAAGTAGTTCCATTAAAAGCAATTAAAGAGAAGAGATGAGCTGTTAATAAGACAAAGACACGAATAATGAGCATACATGAAGCATGATGCTATCTGTCATTATCAAAGAAAAAGTTTAAAAATAAGCAATCCTGCTGGGAATAGAAAGTCAAATACTAGCAAACCACAAACCTTGCTGAAAGTCCGTACGGCCACATCCTCGCACAAGCAGAGCATCACCTGTGAACGCCATTCCCTTCTCATGCCATACATAGGTCATACAGCCTGCAAATACACAATGTGAGCCACACAGGCCATGTCATAGAGTCTGCAAATACAAAATGTGCGCCACACAGGCCATGTCATAGGGTCTGCAAATACACAATGTGAGCCACACAGGCCATGTCATAGAGTCTGCAAATACACAATGTGAGCCACACAGGCCATGTCATAGAGTCTGCAAATACAAAATGTGAGCCACACAGGCCATGTCATAGAGTCTGCAAATACACAATGTGAGCCACACAGGCCATGTCATAGAGTCTGCAAATACACAATGTGAGCCACACAGGCCATGTCATAGAGTCTGCAAATACAAAATGCGAGCCACACAGGCCATGTCATAGAGTCTGCAAATACACAAAGTGAGCCACACAGGCCATGTCATAGAGTCTGCAAATACCCAATGTGAGCCACACAGGCCATGTCATACAGTCTGGAAATACACAATGTGAGCCACACAGGTCATGTCTTACGGTCTGGAAATACATAATGTGGGTCAGCAAGCCATGCTACAGAGTCTGAAATACAAAATGTGAGCCATACAGGTCATGTCATACAGTCTGCAAATACCCAATGTGAGCCATACAGGTCATGTCTTACGGTCTGGAAATACAAAATGTGAGCCACCCAGGTCATGCCTTACAGTCTGGAAATACAAAATGTGAGCCACAGAGGCCATAGAGTCTGGAAAAAAGCACAATGTGAGCCAGTAAACCATGTCCCACAGACTGAAAATACACAATGTGACGCTCTAGCTGGAACTGTTCCCATGTACAGTACAGTACTGTCATATTATACCCTCTCTTCTACCATAACCATCTGTATGTCTGGGTGTGTCCTCTCACTCTGGCTAAACTGTCCACATGTACTATGCTGCCACATTACACCCACTTGTCAATCATTACCATTTGTGTGGCCAGGTGTGCTGCGGCACTCTAGTTGGAACTGTCCAAATTTAATGTGGTCCCCATCCTTGATTTTCTTGTCTGCCTTTGCACCGCTGACTTCTGCAATGACGCTCTGACACTTCGGTAATCTTCTCTTGATTTCACCTGACCCAGTCACATGATCAGCATGGACATGTGTGTTTACTGCCAAAAACAAGAAAACAGAAATGTCACTGTTACATCGGAATGTTCCACATGAAATAACAACACACATGGTCTCTCTCTGACTACCATTAACACTCAGAACTGTATTTCTTTATAACGCAATATATGGTGCATGTATAACCTATACTGGTTTTTGTTTAAATTTAAATGTCAGCAGGTTTCAATTTAGCCTAGAAAGTCAATTTTTTTACACATCTGCATACTCAGCAGTGCTTCTAACAATGTGCTTGACATTTAAAGACAAGTATGTAACTTCCAAGTGTTTCATAGACACAGTCACTACAGGTCGTCACCACATATTATCTCATGCCTAACCCCTCTCTCGTAAGATCCCATACTGACATTACCTGCATAGATGAGGTTGAGCTGGAGGTCCTTAACTATCTGTACATCCCGGTCCACCAACTCTAGCACGGGGTCAATCAGGATTGCCTCTCTTGATGTACTGTCAGCCAGCAAAAACGTGTAGGTATATGACTTAAAATCAAACAGCTGAAAGATAAAAGAAACATATAAACCACAGTCTCTCATGAGACTGCAGCTCTACTGGTTGGGATCACAGAGTCGATTACAAAATTATGTATGTATAATGGACAATGGACAATCAAAATTGAAGATCAACACTACAAAACATTTATCTTGATTCACTTGAACCAAGTTTTGTTGACACTCGACAAAAACGGTAACAGTAACTAGTGGCATTTTGAAAGAACCATGCTTGATGAAGACATAGTCAGACAACTGATCATGAGAATTGATAATTGATCCTACAATTTATGTGTCTTGATGTAGTCTACACTTTGACAAAGTTTCGCTGAAATCAAACAAAAACTGTAGGAGAAGTAGGGTTTTGAAAGATACCGTATTTTAACATGTTCTGTATAAACATGTAATTCTTCAAACTATGCCAGCTTGTAGTGTTTAAAATACAACTACTTGCAATAAAGATATACCGGATATTAATACTATACAGGTCAAATGAGAAGAAAATGCCAATGTTGTACTGTAGGTGATATCTTCAGATGAAAATAGATACACCAGTGAAAACTGCTGCTCTCCAGAAAGTTTTCCACACAGATACAAGTAGAATATATTACTGATAATATATATAGCCCTGTGCACATTACTCTGTAGGGCTGTGATTACGCATACGATCACAGCCCTGTCGTCTTCCATAAGTCTACAATAAACACCTCTGTACTTTCCGTGCTGGTGTTTGTCCATACTCATGGGCATCTTAGCTGTCTATTCCAGGTAGGTGTCCCCATCTGTCATCACTGGTAAATCCACACGAGTGTAAAACTGGTTGAAACTTGGGCCAATTCCAAATCTAACCGCCATGATGGAATTGCATACTCCTCACAGCACAGAGAACTATGAATACAAGGGAGATAACCAAGTAGCATTTTTCTGGTCCACTTTTGCATGATTGACACCACTAGCATATTTTGTACAGACATCTTTTTACTGATAAATGTGGTTTATAGATTCTCTCAAGGACATTATTCGTCAGACTGATCCTAAAAAATCAGCCCATTTGTCGCAAAAAGTCCTTCTTGCCCAGTAGTGGTAGTGATATTTTTCGTGATATGAATGGTTCAAAGTACAACCAGTTTTACCTTCGTGTGGATTGACAGTGGTGACACATGAAAACACCTACCTGGTATGGTTAGCTAAGACGTCCATTATTATGGACAAACACTTTTTAACGGCCTCAAAACTGTTTACTGGGCTAAAATTGTGACGTCCCTCAAGAATTTTTATTTTTCATACGAGGGATTTTCGATTAGACTTTCACTTTGGAAGTGGTTCGATCCCCAGCCGCCTGAAACGCTCCATCCCTCGTCCAGCGGGTACATTATATTACGTGTGTATGCTGTTTACGGAATTACATCAGAATCAAACTTTGTGCTGACTATCTTGAATATTACATCACTTTATCATACAGTCGTTAAACTCGAAAGGAGGAGAAACGCTTTATGCCAGCACCATGCACCTACGCCTACCTGACGAAATACATAATCTTGCGAGGAGACAGCTGTTGACATTTTCTTCGCTTCGGCTGAGGTCGTTTTTTTTAACACGCCCGTCTTACAACGCAGAACGTCAGTCACGCAAGTATAAACGCCATACTGACGACGTCGCTGGTCTAGAAGCGACTGACGCATCGTCTTCCAATTTCCTTTAACTAGCATTCCCTTGTCATGGTAGACAGTTTTTCCTAAAATAAAAAGCACGGAATGCGCTGGTCGTTGGCAGAATGAAAACATCATTTCGTATCGTGCTTAACCTCGTCATAACCCGTCAACTAACAAGGTGGCTTACGTGCCGAAAACAAGAATCACACAGCAGTGTCACAACGTGGGGCGGGCTGACAGATGCGCATGCCCTTTGCGGCAATTTGTACCAACTTCCGCATGCGGTCAAACAGGGGTCGATCACGATTTCAAACCTCTGTACACGGAAACAAAGTTGTTACATGTGACATTTGTTTGGAAAGTATTGGAAGTTTTGGCCATATTTTTGTATTTTGAGTCAGTTTTAATCACCGCAGCAGGACAGAGGAATCGTCCACATCTGACGACGTGAAGATTGTACGGGTATATGACTTAAAACATGACGATGCATGGTTAGGCCACTACTGCTGACGCAACTGGACTAGAGGAGTTTTAAGCTGCTTTTGACAATAAACATCCGAGAAGGGGGTCATTGGCTAACAAAGGCATCAGCCGAGTCGTTACGATGGCCGTCATTAGGATTGAGTTGTAATATGGGTGGCTGTCCTCAGTTATAACAAATTAATAGTCGAATTATCACATTTTCAGGTGCCGATTCCGCAAAGCAATTTTGTACTTATTTTATTTATTTATTTGATTGGTGTTTTAAGTTCAAGAATATTTGACTTACACGATTTATTTGTTTATTTGAGTGGTGTTTTAAGCCACACACAAAAATATTTCACTTATACGATGACGGCCAGCATTATGTTAGGACACCGGTCAGAGCCCAGAGGAAGCCCACGACCATCCGCAGGTTACTGTTGGAGCTTCCCACATACGGTCGAAGAGGAAACTAGCATGATCTGGATTTGAACTCACAGCCACTACATTGATGAGAGGCACCTGAGCCATTACTCTGTGCAGATGCGCTAACCTCCTCGACCACGGATGCCCTCTGTACTTGAGTAAAACTTTTCAAACTTAAAAGAGCTACACCAGTACATGTACTTTGGCGTCTAAACCTCTGTGTCTTAAAAACAAGGAGAAATGATAAAAGAAAATGGTATGGTCTGAATGACTTTTCCAAATTGTCAAAAAATTGTTGTGTATTAAATCCAATATTGTACATTTCTGGAGAGAATAAGAGAAAAAAATTTTTTGTCCTTTCCACTTTTCCTGGTGACAGTGTGATGTCATGCACAAATACATAACATCACCAATAGCTGACGTGTCCATTTCAAACGCTGTCTACCTCACTCCAATATAAATGCTTAATTCAATGTCACACATGCCAGATTGGATGTGATGTGAGGAATATTATCACGTCACACCCTGAAAATTTAATTTATACAACCAAAGATTTTGTTTTTGAAGAATCTTTAGTTATATAGGTTAAATAGTGTTATTCATTGAAAATCTTTTTGACACATGGTGTTAGGTTAGTTCCATTGGGTTTCCTTCATATGATTTTAATGTTTCGACAAAGTTTCTGTTGTGATTCCTTTTGCGGAATCAACCATAACACAAGCATCGAGGTAGAAAAAAAATCTTGTCATTACAAGTTTTGCCTGATGTTTAGTGCACTCATGAAGGGCTCATGTGAGGGATTTTGATCATTATCCTGTTTGGGCTGGTATAGAAAATGAAATTAAATGTTTTGGGTCTTTGTCCATTTGTAACAATTTCTGATATTTACTGGTACCTGCCTCAAAGCAGGTAGATATCTGAAATTGTTGACAATAGATCTGTAATTTGAACTAGGGCTAGATATAGTAGGATCACCCTTCGTTATATGCTAACTCATTTACAGTACCAGATGTACTGTACACATTCATGAAAACAACCATTTAAAAGCAAGACTTGAGTATGGAATTGTCAGGTAAATATGAAGGTATTGTCTGATGTGATGCAGTTAATATATTGATGTACATGGCATGGGTCTGAGCAGGCCTAAAACCTGCTAAATCGAGCACCAAGTGAAAAATCAGTAGTGTGCAGTTTGCATAAATTTGGAGATGGAACACTGTCAGACATCAGCAAGTAACCTCTTGTTATTTTAACCTCAATCTGTGTTTATTTGTACTGATAGGTTAGTGGAGATGGACAGCGAGTTAAGCCGAGATGGGCGCGTGATGGACCTCATTGATGAGAAGTGGCGTGAGGACCAGCTGCCCATGGAGGATGTGGCCGTCCCCCAGATGGAGCTGCCTGAACTTGAACCTGACAACGACCCAACAAGCGAGACCCAGGAAGAGCAGGAGCAGAAGTGGACGGACCTCGGATTGTCCTCGCTACATGAACAACCTCCATCCTCCTCAGGATAACCGAGGACTGGTCCAGTGGGCTGGATAGCTGTGTGAACAATGAACAGTCCTTATTGTCCTAAGGATAACAAAGGCCTGTTCAAGTGAACTGGTTAGCTATGTGAACAATGGACATCCCCGTCCTCGTAAGGCTTCTGTAACTGAGGCTTGTTCCAAGCTAGCAACCGGCTTTACTCTGTAAACAATGAACAACCCTCCTCCACTGAACTGGATAACTCTATGAACATTGAACTACACTCGCCTTTGTAAGACTGACTGAGGCTCATGTGAACAACTTCGCTGAACTTACCATTTTGAATAGTTAGTATTAACCATGTTGTTTCTCAGGTTAGCCTACATGTTGCACTGGGGTGTGAATAAGTACTGGCCCCAGCTACAATCCTTGAACTGCATGTAGTGCTGGGCTATGAATATTACAATCCTTCAGTTGCATGTAGCACTAGGTTGTGAATAGGCACTATCGTTTAGCTGCATGTAGCACTGGGCTGTGAATAGCTATAATCCTTCAGCTGCATGTAGTACTGGGCTGTGAATATGACTAGCACTGGGCTGTGAACATTACAATCCTTCAGCTGCATGCAACAATAGGCTGTGATTATGAATGTACTACTGAGCTGTGAATGGCTACAATCCTTCAGCTGCATGGAGCACTGGGCTTTGAATAGTTACAGTCCTTCAGCTGCATGTTGCACTGAGGTTGTGAACATTTATTTATTTACTTGATTGGTGTTTTATGCCATATTCAAGACAGTGGCTAGCATAATTGTTGGAAAGAAACCACGGAGAGCCCAAGGAAAACTCATTACCATTCGCAGGTTACTGGCCGACCCTCCCACATACGGCCAAAAGTGGTTTTAAATAGCTGCACTTCCCAAACAATATGTAGTAAGCACTGAGCGGTGAATAGCTACTGTCCTTAGCTCACAAGCTGCATGAAGCAATTGGCTGTGAAAGCTACTGTCCTTGTGCTGACAAGCTGCATATAGCACTCAGCTGTGAATAGTTACATCTAAAACTTAATCCTAGTTTCATTGGTGTGAATATTTATTATACATATGAACTTCATATTATTTACATGTAAAATATATCCCATATATCACATCATCCGTTACAATTAGCTCTATGATAGTTTTGTTGAACGGCACCCAGTGGTGTTGGATTATAGCTTCACCTAGCTGGATGATGTTAAGTATAACCAGTGAACCTTGTTTAAATATGTGCTGCTCTTCAGTGTATGAATAACTGATCCTCTTGTCAAGTTTAGTACCATTAAGTAGTAATCCACCTTGTGCACAGAACTGATGCATCAAATAAAGCTGTGGTCTGACTAAAACATTGTTGTGAAATTACTTTTGGCTTATTGTGAATATGTCTTTGAACACTGACCTCATCGAGCCAGGTCTTAAAAACACTGACCCTTATCTGTGTTGCCACAGTCATGAACTGTCATAAAAAAGTCATGAATTTTTCTTTTGTCTGTGCAAGCATTTTCATGCGTTGATTAGCTTTGTGCATGCATGTACTGAAGATGCTTGTCTTTTGACTAAATTGCTTTAAAATTTAAAAGGAATTTAAAATTAAATTCCTTTTGACAGAATCTTCATTGGAGATCATTTGCCTTTCAGCGGTATGGAACACAACATGCAGTTGTTTTAGTTGGTGGAAATATGTGCTGTTCATGGGAAAGTTCATTAGCTATGTGCCAAAGGCAGATAGTTTACTCCTGTGCCCTCCACAGTGGGCTGTCAACAGATGGCCAGCTCTAATTTTCAACTGATCCCATCCAGTTATCTGCACCAGCTGTAGGTGGGAGTTAGCCAGCTTCATACCTCCATGTGCTCTGTCTATGGGCATGAATAAATCTGACAATGAATGTGAATGCTCCTTTTTAGTGTTTTGTCTTGTGTGTGTACAAGTAACTATATGTCCCTGAGGCAATGACAGGTTGGGATGTGTAATTAGAATGCATGAGGCCACTCTGTACATCCTGTACCTCTATGCTGACAGTGTAGTTAAATAGTGTTAAGAATTGATCATGGTTTGATCAAATAAGCCAAGATCTGTGGACAACATCTTTGAAACAAAAAGGGTAGTCTGCTTAAGACACCCAACTGATGCCACTTTCCATGTTTTCCACTTATAACCGGCTACACAATTTGGACAGGAGGGATTTTAAGCCAAGCACTAGTTTAGGAGAATAAAGTAATCTGTACCTGTGTTTTTTATTGCAACATGAATGGGGTTCAACCTTCGATAATCTGTGTAAAAATTATTGACTACATGTATCTGAGTCTGGGTTTGTTTTTCGGGGTAAGAGGAATTGTCTGCTCATACCGGTGTATTGCGGTCTACCCTGGCACAGTTGAAGATTTATCTGGGCTTTGGTAAAATACACTGCTGCACTGTCACAAAGAAAGTACTTCTTGGGAAGGTGAAGGGGGGAGGGGGGCATGTGGGGGGATAGCATGCTGTGTCTCAGCACTTCTCTTTTTTTCAGATATCCTCATTGTTAAGCATATGCTGGTTTACTTTCTTCTTTTGATCTTATGGCAAAATAAAACTTGGCAGACCTCCTATTGGTCATAGCTGATCCTTAACAAAAAGTTCCATGTTATTTACTCCATTTCTGATAAAGTATAAATAGTTAATTGAACGACCATTGTGCCGAAACATGACATACATGACATGACCTGCGAGCATTACACGGCTTACTTATCCTCAAATTTTGCCAGGTTCTTGAAATTTTGCCTCACAGAAATCCAAAGGAAAAGAAACTGAGTGATTAAATTGTAAGCCGTGTCCGAAATAAATACTTATTCCACATGGATTTCCTTAACTGATTTACGTAAGAAAATACCGGCTAATATTAATACGTGTATCTGAACTTAATCTTCGAATTATAAACTTGGCATATTCCAGCCTATATTCGTGAGGTTAAGTGACAAGTAAACAGGGTTAATAAGGCAACTCACATGAAAAGATTTTCAGTTAATTATTTAGTTCATGAGTTGTGCAACATAACATCGGCTCCTACAACACAGAGAACTTCCAGTGGAACCGCCACCAAGAGTTATTCCCCCTGATCCACATGCACACTTCTGCACATGCGCCTGGCTCCATGGCAACCAACGCAAATGTCAAGATGGAGGAGGAGAGTAAAGCAGGAGACCAGACTGTCGAAGAACAAGGTATGTACTTAAATTACTTCCTTTTTGTTTTGCGGTGAAAGTTAAATTGACGCTATCAAATGCTTTCATTAACGATAACTTAGGAATAATCCCGAAGGCAGCTTCCACTCGCTTCGGCAGGTCATGTTTTTCCTGTAAACAGTTTAACTTGGGCAACATGGTGCTCGGTTCGTTTTTTTTTTTTAGAAGATCGCACTGATTTCCATAGATTTTGTTACATTTACTTATGTGCGCGTGTAAAAAAAATAGCCCTACACAGGTAATTCTCTGATGTAATTTAACCCTATTAAATGGTACGTGTGAAATGGGTGCTTGTCCCAGATGTTCTTATCCATGGACTTAATTTGTCACTAATTTGTCAATAATACCACTTTAATTTTGTTTACAACTGGGAAATTTTTATAATATAGATCTAATTTAGTGTCATAAACTTGTGTTTTGTGAATACCACTGCACGAAATGTCTTTTATAGTGTCCTTCTTCAGTTTTTATGTTTAGTTTATTGAAATGAAAAGTTAAGGTTGTTATCAGACACTTCTTATTTTAACTGGACAAAAATTAAATCAGAGCAGTTAATAAGTAAGTTAATAAGCGAGCAACCCAGATTTAATTCCTTGGCATCACTGATCCAAGCTGCACTGCTATTGAGTGTAGTGATTACTACATAGAAGGACTGTAGCCTATATATCCACTGCTCTGCATGGTAAGACCCAGTTGACATTATGAAATGATGATAGCAGAAGTGTTGTTTTGGATATCCTAAATTTCTCTGCATTCCTTTCTATCAATTTGTCATTTAATTAAATACATATATTGTTAAAAATTAACAATGGAGTTATCTGTTTAGTGTTCAAGGGTCATGTGTGTAATATGCATGTAAAAAAAACTTAAACTCATTTGTTTTGAATACAATATAATGAGTTGCATTTGATAACCACTTGTCATGATTACATATATTTACTCAAAGAGGATATAAGTGCTGGTAAACCAAAACTATTGAGAGAAGATGAGAAGGTCTGCCTTCCAAAGCCCACCAATCTGAGGCAAGCTACATCTCACCTGAGGATTGAAGCATTGCGAAGATATCGCATAAAACATTCCTTTGACATCGAGGATTACGACAACTGGAGCGCAACCCAAAGCGAGGGTAATGAACCTCCTGAAGCTCAAGAATATCCGTCTCAAAAGGAAGATGAGGAAAGCAAGAAAACTGATGATACGTCATCGACCATAGAGCTCCCAGGTGGAACTGATGGAAGCTTGCCAGGCTTTCATTCCTCAAGATCAAGATTTCCCATCCCATTAGTGAGCAACTCTGATGATGACCTTGTCACCTGGGGTGAGAGTAGCAGCAGCTTGTCACTGGGATCAGTGGAGGATGATTTCTTTCAGCTTGACAATGGCAATGTTGTTCAATTAGATAGTGAAGAGCTTGGTTTTGAAAGCAGGGAATTTTCACCCACTGATTCACATTATGTTGCACCACATGCGTATCCTGCTACATTGTACTACCATGGATCACCTACCAACAACCATACTAATCATAAGCCTGTATCAACGTCATTGGTTGATGTACATCAAACACCTAGGCCTGTCTCATTTCTTCCTTCACTCCAGGCAGGGACAGGTACAGTGTCTACACTCAGTACATGCACTTAGATCAGAGCATGTAGAGCCTGGCATGAGATTTTTTCTCTGAATGTTTTGGTCATGCATGTAAAATTTATCTGTTTAGTAATACATTCACAAAGCAAATTGCACTGCAAATCTTTGCCCCCACAAGTTATTGTTTAATTTGACGTTTATTGTGATTGGTGCTGGCATCGTGACTTAGATAACTTTTTATTTTTACACCAGTAGTACTGTATGTTGTTAGTGCTGTAATGCAGAAGAGTAGACAAATCCATGAATAAAGAATTAGCAGATGTCTCTGTGTTGTGCACGTTGTGCAGTTTTCTACCTTTAAATAGTCAATATAATGTACAGTGATATTTTTGTACCATGTTTTGTGTCCTCTGTGAAGTGTGAATTTTTAGTGCTTTCTGTAATTGGTAGATGGACATGTATGGTAGACCTGCATACATGTATGTAGTGACTACACAGTGCTTACATACTTAAGTTGTAGTGTGATGTATCCTCTTCTGTTGATTTCAGCTGGGTTTTAATTAAGAACATGAAAATACCAAAAGTTTGCATCGTGTATCTGAAAGACTTACAGCATGCTCAGCCTTATTCAAGATTTCAGCTTAATTGTAACAGTGACGTGTTTGTGAATTTTGTCTGCATCATAATTGGTAGTTCATATGTGGCGCAGCACATTGACTACAATCCGCTTGTAGCTGTGAACTGATTGTAACTTATGTCTATGCTTATGCCCCTGGTGAATGTGTGTTTATACCGTACAAGTAGTCATACGAGTAAATTTATGTACATACTATCCTGTTATACGGTTCATGCTCAACTTAATTTGAATTTATAAATAACATGCAGTTTGTAAAGAATGTATAAGGAACTGATGATTGCCATTCACTTGGGTAAATGAAATAAATACTTTGCCAATGTCAACCTACAAGCTCCATGTATATGCTCTAAATAGTAGCTATCCAATGGTAATGCCCATTTCAAAGTACATGTAGTGCTTCCTTGTGTCACGATGCATACATATAGGTTTGTGCAGTGGTGTTTGTTATGTCTGTGACTTTGATATGTTGTTATCTGTCCAGTAGCTGTCGAGGAATCCACCAAGCCAACTGGTATGGAGAGTGAGCAGCAGAACGAGGGAGCCTCACCCCCAACACAGGACCAACCAGCTGAAGTCCAGGAGAACACACCAGCACAAGGTAAAGTGTAGGATGCATGCTCTAACTGGAGGATAAGATATGGTCAGGCCCAAGTGAAAGATAAGGGCAAACCCTGTACTTATGAAATCTTATTTTTGGTCAGTGAAACACTGAAATGACTGGGCCTTACTGTTATTGTTCCATCTGAACAGTTGTTGGGTATGGCTTAAATTGATCAAATAAATAAACAAGTAAGTGCATTCTTATGAATATCCTAATGTCATATTATAATAAGATGTTTCATTGCCCAATTTCTTCCGTTAAATCTGTTCAACACATCATTGTGCACATATGTAGTCTGTCTGTTGGGTCTTACTTACTGAATGTGGATACTTGTTAAGTGCAGTGGACATAGCTGAATGTCACTATTGTAGATCTGATAAGAGACTACTAAAACCTTCGGGGCCTCCGTGGCTCAGTCGGTTAGCGCGCTATCGCAGCACAATGATCCAAAGCCTCCCACCAATGTGGTCCAGCCGTATGTGGGAAGAACCTGCAGATGGTCGTGGGTTTCCCCCCACCATAATGCTGGTCATCATCGTATAAGTGAAATATTCTTGAGTACGGCATAAAACACCAATCAAATAAAGAAATAAATAAATTAAAACCTTCCACTGAATCTCCCTGTGCCTTTTACTCCATGGTCTTGATTTTGTGTTTCATATCTATGTAAGGGCGCAACTGTTGTGATATTGTGAGTGATTTAGACATACCTGTACCTGTGATGATTTAATACAGTGTCAAATCAGGGATCAAACACAGACAGCCCAGCAGAGAGTTTGGTTGACATGGGAACAGGTACCTATAGATCAGACCCCTTGTAGACCCCTAATGTAGTTGTGCAGGTGGTTTCTGCAATCTCCAGTCTTCTAGATCAGCTGATATATCTTAACCTTTCTGATGTCCACTCTTCCTATCAACTCTTCAACCTTTTCAGCCACCTCTGCAACCAATATTTTGAAACATTCCGACAAACCTATGGGGTGTAGAAAAATAATTTACACATTTGTATGGAGCTCACATCTTTAATCACACCAACAAATCATGTCATTTTCATAATCGTTGTATGTATATATTCCAGTGAAAAATGTGCTTGAGTGGTTGAAAAGGTTGAAGATTCAGTATGTGATTCTGTTCTGTCTTGGTTCGTGATTTTCTGCCAGTAGTGTCACTAGTCTGTGTGTCTGAATATTAGGTTCTCAAGGCACAAGCTGAAGTCTATGTCAGCTTTGGGTGCCCTCTTACATAGTTCTGTCAACATGTAGTACAGTGCTCTTGGAATCTTATGAAGGGTGTTTGAATAGGAAACAGTATAATAACAGAGATCAGTGTAATAAATTGTTCTTGTGCGTCAATAGAGGCACACTATTAAACATAATCTTGTAAATACTAACATGGGCAAGTGTTCAACACAGATCTCTGGGCTAAGATGAAAATAGCAAATTGTGATTTGAAAGTTTATTGCTCACATTAAAAATGATTTGTACACTACCACCCACTCTGAAAAGCAAACAGGTTGTACTACTGAAGATATTGATAGGTGCACATGTATGTTTCAGTGGAATGTTGGTGTGTTTGGGACAACATTCATCATGTTTAATCAAACTGTAAAATCAGCTCGGTTTGAATCTACAGGAACAGACAATGTAACAGACGAAAACAATGGAGAAAAGGCTGAGGAAACAGAGCATGCTGGGCCAGAAGGATCAGAGGAGCAAGGTAATATTGAGGGAAAGGTACCTGAAACCCAGAAGCCCCCAGAGGAGGAGTCTCAGAATGAGACTGGAGATGGGCTAAGGCAGGCTGACAAGGAAGGGACTGCGGATGAAGGAGAAACAGGTGAGGTAACACTTCTTATTTAGATGTATACATATGTATGCCAGTGTATATGACATGTACTTGTACACTTCAACTTCCTTCATCAAGCATGGACACCATGATGTGGCTGAAATATTGCCCAAATGCACTTCATATGGAGAGAACAATTATTTAGAATATTTTTTAGGTGACTGTGGTATTCTTGAATTACATTTAACCGTAATTTTATTAATAAAGGAGAAGTATCCTTTTCTCCTGGCATGATGTACTGTTGTGGCCACATTTAACGGCAAGTCCAGCTTATTCTGGCTTCTTCTCCAACCGTGCGTGGGAAGGTCTGCCAGCAGCCTGAGGATGGTTGTGGGTTTCCCCCGGGCTCTGGCCGGTTTCCTCCCACCACTTTACAATCATTTGTAACTAAATTCTACATTTATCTATAGGAAACTTTGCAGAAATTAAAGGAGAGAACACGACAGAACAGTCCAAACAGGAGGAGGAAGAGGCAGAAAAATCTGCTGAACAGAAGGAAGAGGCTGAACAGAATGAAGAACATGAAAAACCAGCCGAACAGAGTGGAGAGGCTGAAAAACCAGCTGAACAGAGTGAAGAGGCAGAAAAACCAGCTGAACAGAGTGAAGAGGCTGAAAAACCAGCTGAACAGAGTGGAGAGGCAGAAAAACCAGCTGAACAGAGTGGAGAGGCAGAAAAACCAGCTGAACAGAGTGAAGAGGGAGAAGTCACCTCAGGACAGGAGGGAGAGGGGAAAGTTGAGACAGGTGCCGAGGGAAAAGGGAAGGGTGAGGAAGGGAGCGGCTCTCAGAAGGGAGATGAGGACTTGAATGCCTGGGGAGAGAGTAAGGAGGATATGGAGGAAACCATCGACCCTAAGTTCTACTACAACACAGAGGAGCATGTGTCAGGTGCCCAGGTACAGGAGGAGTCTGGCCTGCCTCAAGACATGCTCACACTCAAGTATCCTTTCTATGTGACACGTGCTACTACTGGCATACATATTGTAGTGGATTTTGTTTTTAAATGATCTTGCGTAACTTAGAGATTAAGAATACAGGCTTTGCTCTGCTGTGACAGTTAATCTCTATCGACTCTGAGACAAAAATGTCTTATGTGTGGTAGCGTATGAGACCGTGATTTACCTCAGGTAATTGGAGACACCACTTCAGAAATGTGGATTTACTCTCAATACTCCAATCAATCATTTCATGCTTTTGTCCAATAAATAACGCCAAAGGTATTCCCAGTATGAATTGTTCCAGTATAACACTTGGAGGAAAACCCAATCTTATGAGCTATTCTAATGTATTAGCAGTAATAGAAGATCCCAAGAATTATTTTACAGTTCGATCACCAAACAGTGAAATCCATGTATTTATATATGCTGTCGAACTAGCAAATATTCCTTCAGAATCAGCAACGCCGTTTGTGAGAGGCAGTTTCAAGGGGCACAACTCTTGCCAGCGTGTTCATATGGCTTTAGCAAACGAACAGTTTTTAGAAGTTTTAAAATATCACAGCAGCTGGAATTTCTATACAACAGTAATTCTCACGAATAGTTTAATGCTGGATTAATAGCTTAATAACTCTTCCAGTCTGAACCAAGGAACTCCTCTGATATTTCATTTTAATCATCAATAAAAATGTCAGGCATGTAGAAAACATCTAGAAAAACTCAGAGTTTAATACCCTGGGGTAAAAATGTTGCTAAGTGTTACAGTGTCACTTTATATAAATAAAGGATTTCTGTGTGTTTTCATCACAGTGTTCATTACAGATGAACACCTTGATCACTACAATATCCAGCCAACATGTAGGTGCCTGACATTTTTGATAACCCCCCTTTGGATGAAATGGTATGACCATGTTGTCCATGTTACACAAATTGGACAGAGGTCTCTTGGGTCATACTGGTGTCATCGGAAATGTCAGGCACATATTTGCAGGCCTGCAATGTATCAGTTAAATAGATGCATTTACACTGGTTCAGAACAGCTCAAAACAAAATGTAGGTAATGGTTTAACATAGGCAGTAGAAGTTTGCACAGGTTGAATGCTTGTCTGCTCTGATAAGGTATTTGTTGTTGTGAGTGTTGCTGTAGATGAGAAATGCAGGCATCTGTAACGGGTGTTATGTGTAACTAAAATAGCTGTTTTAGATCATCTAAAATTATGCTTGTGAAAGTGAAAGTTTGTCTTTAACCACTGACCAGTCATTCATATGGTTACGATTGCACTAAGCGAGCCAATCTCCACATCTTGGATGAGACGACAGTGTGTTTTGTGGCGGGTAACCTTGTGGAGATACTGAACCTGAATACCAAGGAGCAGACATACCTCAGGAGTACAAGTGGGGGAGGTGTAGGGGCTATAGCTGTGAGTACCTCAGGAGTACAATTAGGGGAGGTGTTAGGGCTATTGCTGTGGGCACCTCTGGAGTACAGGTGGGGGGAAATGTAGGAGCTATTGCTGAGAGAACCTCAGGAGTACAGATGGAGGAGGTGTTGGGGCAATTGCTGTGAGTACCTCAGGAGTGCAAGTGGGGGAGGTGTTGGGTTTATTACTGTGAGTACCACAGGAGTACAAGTGGGGGAGGGGTTGGTGTTATTACTGCGAATACCACAGGAGTACAAGAGGGGAAGATGTTGGGGCTATTGCTGTTAGTACCTCACAAGTACAAGTGGGGGAGGTGTTGGGGTTATTGCTGTGAGTACCTTAGGAGTTCAAGTGGGGCAGGTGTTGGGCTTTTGCTGTGAGTACTTTAGGAGTACAAGTAGGGGAGGTGTTGGGGCTATTGCTGTGAGTGCCCCAGGAGTACAAGTGGGGGAGGTGTTGGGGCTATTGCTGTGAGTGCCCCAGGAGTACAAGTGGGGGAGGTGTTGGGACTATTGCTGTGAGTGCCCCAGGAGTACAAGTGGGGGAGATGTTGGGGCTATTGCTGTGAGTACTTCATAAGTACAAGTGGGGGAGGTGTTGGGGCCATTGCTGTGAGTACCTATGGAGTACAAGTGAGGTAGGTGTTGGGACTATTGCTGTGAGTACTTGAGGAGCACACTTGGGGGAGGTGTACGGGCTGTTGCTGTGAGTACCTCAGGAGTACAAGTAGGGGAGATGAAGGGGTATTGGTGTTCAAGGGGTGAGTAAGATTTGCTGTGAACATTTGTCAACAGTTTGTGCCAGCTTCTGGCTTAAGGGATTTAAAACTGGAAACTTGTTAACATTACATATCTGTCTATGAAGTGAATCAAATACATATATTTGCTTTGCTTATTATTTAGCAATCCTGGCTTAAGTAGTTCAGATAACCCAGTAATCTATAAATATAAACAGTGGTTTCAGAGTGAAAAATGTCACCATTTGTTAACTAGAAATTGTTTTTACAGGTGCATCCGAGCAGAAAGTTCTTTGCTGTAGCAGAAAAAGGGAAAGCCCCCAATATAAACATATATGAATACCCATCTCTGAAGTTGCACCGCATATTGAGGGGAGGCACTGAGCAGTTTTACAATTACGTGGACTTCAGGTAAGACTCATTTTATAGATGCCTTACTACAAATTCAAGTAACTAAATCCAGTGTAAAGAAGAAAAAAAAGTATGTAAATAAAAGTGATAAGTACCACTAGTCTTGATGGTTAGTTTTGTGATTGTTGCCCGTGGTAACCCAGTCTGTGTGTGTTTACAGCCCTGACGGAGAACTGCTGGCCTCGCAGGGAGGAGAATCTGACTACATGTTGACAGTGTGGAGATGGAGGCAGGAGAAGATTGTGCTGCGCTCCAAGGCCTTCTCGCAGGAGGTGTTCAGGGCAACGTTTTCCACTGAGCTAGAGGGACAGCTGACCACAGCAGGCACCAGTCATATCAAGTGTGTATCTCATGGTGATGTTTGACTCCTAACAGCTCAGGCAAAACATATAGGGTGTACTGGGATCATGTCCGAATATTGCATGTAATACATGTTAAAAGACATGATAGGTTTGTCTGATAGTTAAGAAAATGCCCATTGGAAACAAAAAAGATCATGAATCCTCACTTGAACAGTTGTTACTGGGAGGTATTCTGTACATCTGTCGTTAGTGTTTGGTGGGGAGAAGTCACAAGGTGATAGTTATGGCAGTCAAGCAGTTCATTTGTTTTTGTTTTTTTTTATTCTATGATTTTTACATTTACATTACATCCATGCTGTGGTGTCTACCAGTTTATCTGTTTGCCTGCCCTGTGATTAATGTTAATTAACTTTTATTCTTTAACAGATTTTGGAAGATGGCCGACACATTTACAGGTTTGAAGCTGCAAGGTCAGCTGGGGAAGTTTGGCCGCACAGAAATCTCTGACATAGAAGGTTATGTGGAGTTGCCTGACGGGAAGGTGCTATCAGGCTGTGAATGGGGCAATCTCCTGGTCTGGGACGGAGGGCTCATTAAGGTGGAGATCACCCGTAAGGGAGGTAAATCCTGTCACCATGGCCCAATCCAGCAGATCTTACTGGATGAGGGAGAGTTGATGACTGTGGGAGTGGATGGATACATCAGGGTAGGTCCTCTGTCATTTATCTAACTAGCCTGTTCATTTTCTGCTTCATACATGGCTTACACAGCAGATAGGAATCACAACAAATTAGTCAGATTTACTGGTCTTTGTTATTCCATTACTTGTACTGGACTGACTTGCACCTATCTATTTATGTGGCTTAATTCTGAGATTAATGTTCAAGTCTTTTATTGAAAGATAATGTATTTGTGTTGTTGCTTCTAGGTCTGGGACTTCGAAACCATAGACACAGCTGAAGGAGTTGATGAAGTGGGTTTGTTTGAAATGGACCCCATGAATGAGCTGCAAGTGGGAACGGATGTGAAACTGAAGTCCATTGTGAAGTCTGTGGATACTGAGAATGAGCCCACCATCTGGTATGCCCAGGTAAGAGACATGTTAGATGTGGGAAGTGGCAATTGTTATAATGAAGTTTGTGGTCATAGGGAATGGACCCACTATCTGCTATGCTCAGGTAAGAGACATGATAGATGTGGGAACAGTTGATTGTCAGCCTTCATCTCTTAGCATATTTTAAGTTTTTGAACTCCTGTCATGATAAATAGTGACATTGTGTTTAAATGTTTTGAAGTATTAATCCTGGTATAGGTTTTATGTAACATTCATGGGGAGGTGTGTAAATCTACCTGTGTGTCTGTTCTTAGGATGCCAACGGAGGGATTTGGAAGTTGGACTTGTCATTCTCTCACACGTCGCTGGCCCCAGAGAAGATGATGACTTACCATGCTGGACCGATCTGGAGTGCTGACACCTCACCTGTCAGTCACCTGGTGGCCACGACAGGACAAGATCGTAAGTCAGCTGATTGGATGATACAGATCCTGTGTGTCAGAGGCTCGCCATTCTATAACTGTAAAGCCATTGCAAAAAGCATGCTGGCAAAGTGACAGTGGATTTTTGTTAAGACATTTTGAGAAAGATTTGTAAAGCATTTCATTTGTGGACTCAGGTAAATATAAACCTTATTTGAATTCATTGATATAGAAATGGTCTGGCTGATCACTGAAGGCAGTCATCTGAACTTTGTGATGGTTTTGTCCCACAGATACAGTCCGAGTGTTTGACTACGTGTCCAGAAAGCAGCTGTGTGAATCAGGCTTTAACTCTGCAGGAACAAGTCTCACTTGGGTCCCACAGATTGTAAGTTTATCATGCCGTAAACCCATATTCCTTCCTTCCTTCCATGTTCTTATATACTCTCCCATTCTTAAATGTGTGATCATAAATGTTACATTTCTGTCTTTTGCACCAGTGAACATGAGATTTTTTCATGTTTTATAATGGCACAGTGCGTATAGTCCTGGTGATAGTTTATAATGTTGTGGTATATTTCCAGTGAGCTTGTTTGATAAGTTCTGTACCTGACTAAGTGCATGTAGTTGCACAGGTAATGTGTAGATTGCCAAGCTTTCACTGAATGGGGGCTGTATTGACAGTAAGCAGTCAATGACACTTATATGACCGTTTATGCAGTCCGGTGTTCTTTGACAACCACATAAAATTCATCTCCCAATAAGTGTGTATATTTATGTATCACTTGTGGAAAAGTTCGTCTGTAACTTGCCAAAGGTTGGTGGTTAAACACTTAAACACGCAATAGTATATGGCATAATGCAACCTTCAGATAGATACCCTAAATCTTCAGCCTTTTCAATCACCTCTGCAACCAGTATATTGAAGCACTCTGACAAAACTGGGGGTTGAAGAGAAACAGTTTGCACAGTTTGATGTAGCTTGTACCTTTAAACACACAAACAAATTATTTTTGGCATCATTGTGATAATCATTGTATGTATAAATTCCACTGAAAAAAGTGCTCTAGTGGCTGGAAAGGTTACAGATTTACAGTAAATAAATAAATTGATACACTGTTGTTTAGTTTTCATCATATGCATGAATGCTATGTTAAATCACAGCAGTGGACATAATTGTTCATTTTGACTTTTCTGCTTTTAGGTGGACCCTAAAGGCTCTACGGTGGTGGTTGGATTTGGTGATGGTGTTGTGCGTGTGTTGACCATCGCCAGTCTACATGAGCATTCCCTAGGGCACAAGGGGAAAGACGAGTGTGAGATAGTGTTACGTCAAGCCTTCAAACCCCACACAGGCCCAGTTACCAGCCTCGCCATCGATAACAAGGGAGAAATACTGGCAACTGGGGTAAGTTCCTGCCTACCTGCCTTGCAGCCTTCTTTTATACATAAATTATTATATTGAAATCAAGACTTTGTTTCAGTTGCGTCTTGTAAGATCCATGTATTACACATAGATGTTTATATACATGTGTGATTCATTTGTTTTGCAGAGTGAAGATGGAACTATCTTTTTCATGACCATTGGCACAACATATGAGCCTATAGGATTTGTGAAAATGCCAGCAGCTGTGCGCTCCATTCAGTGGTCTCCAGAAAAATTTGTAAGTATATCAGTTGACAGCAGTTTAAATGAAATGATTCTCAAAATTAGGTTTATATGTTTTATTAGCGTTATACAGTCAGGATATAACTCAAACTGCTTCAAGTACATTTGTGATCGTTTCTTATACACTGAAAAACCAGACAGATGAAAGTACAGTTAAAGTTCATTTTGTTGTAAAATTTTAATTCTTTCTTTCAGAAAAAGACAACACTTCTGATCTTTTGTGACGGAGGATGTGCAGTGGAACTAGCAGCCCCAGAACCGGGCACTTTTGACACAGCTCACACATTCCAGATAACAGGACTGGACATGAAGACATTCCAGTTCAACAGTATCAAGTCTCACCTAAGGGTAATTGTGTCAAAATAGCTGACATTTCTGACATACATGTATCATTTAATTGTTACCTGCCCTGTAGGTTATGTGTTGTTTCCCATGGAATGAAGAGAGTTGTAATTTTGTGTCCATTGTCTCATGTTCTGCTCATTTGTTGATCTGGGAGCCAACCATGGTGTTGTGGTTGACACTTTCTAACATTAGGACACACAAGGTATGGGCTCAAACCCAACCTTGGGCAGGGAGTATGTACATTCCTCAGTTCTCACTGTGGGGACATCATGTGGGAAAGGCTGTCAGAAATTTGCCAATGGTTGGTAGTTTTCCTCAGAAAAGCCCAGAAAACTAAATGTCATTGTGTAAGTGAAAAATTCTTGAGTGGCATTTAAGAAAGCAACAGTCAAACAAATAAATCTTTTTGAGTTGCCTTGAGTTGAGTGTGTATTAGCTTTTTCATTTATTTACAAATTAAAATGAGATTTTATATTAATATTGTGATGCATTGTGCCTGCATGTGCTAACAGCATGAGGAGGACTTGGCCCGGCAGGCTAAAGAGGAGGAGGAGAGGAAGAAGCGTGAAGAAGAGGAGAGAAAGAAGAGGATAGAGAGAGGACTGGAGACCGAGTCTGACACAGGGGAGGAGGAACCAGGTAGGACTGTACCCTTTTGTATTCACACTGACCAAGTTACATCAGCTAAGTCCCAGGCCATCTCTCTAGGCCCTTTTGTAAGTTTTATTTTTCTTTCAATTTTTCTAAAATCCCCATATTTTTCATCAGTTAGAATAAGAAAAGAAAGATGATTTGTGACATGAACATGTGAAATAAATAGGGAACTATTGATGTTAGGACATGAAACACAAACCTGGAAATAGATAGGGAACTATTGATGCTAGGACATGAAACACAAACCTGGAAATGGATAGGGAACTATTGATGTTGGGACATGAAACACAAACCTGGAAATGGATAGGGAACTATTGATGTTCGGACATGAAACACAAACCTGGAAATGGATAGGGAACTATTGATGTTGGGACATGAAACACAAACCTGGAAATGGATGGGGAACTATTGATGTTGGGACATGAAACACAAACCTGGAAATGGATGGGGAACTATTGATGTTGGGACATGAAACACAAACCTGGAAATGGATAGGGAACTATTGATGTTAGGACATGAAACACAAACCAGGAAATGGATAGGGAACTATTGATGTTAGGACATGAAACACAAACCTGGAAATGGATAGGGAACTATTGATGCTAGGACATGAAACACAAACCTGGAAATGGATAGGGAACTATTGATGTTGGGACATGAAACACAAACCTGGAAATGGATAGGGAACTATTGATGTTAGGACATGAAACACAAACCTGGAAATGGATAGGGAACTATTGATGTTGGGACATGAAACACAAACCTGGAAATGGATAGGGAACTATTGATGTTGGGACATGAAACACAAACCAGGAAATGGATAGGGAACTATTGATGCTAGGACATGAAACACAAACCTGGAAATGGATAGGGAACTATTGATGTTGGGACATGAAACACAAACCTGGAAATGGATAGGGAACTATTGATGCTAGGACATGAAACACAAACCTGGAAATGGATAGGGAACTATTGATGCTAGGACATGAAACACAAACCTGGAAATGGATAGGGAACTATTGATGTTAGGACATGAAACACAAACCTGGAAATGGATAGGGAACTATTGATGTTGGGACATGAAACACAAACCTGGAAATGGATAGGGAACTATTGATGCTAGGACATGAAACACAAACCTGGAAATGGATAGGGAACTATTGATGTTGGGACATGAAACACAAACCTGGAAATGGATAGGGAACTATTGATGTTAGGACATGAAACACAAACCTGGAAATGGATAGGGAACTATTGATGTTGGGACATGAAACACAAACCTGGAAATGGATAGGGAACTATTGATGTTAGGACATGAAACACAAACCAGGAAATGGATAGGGAACTGTTGATGTTAGGACATGAAACACAAACCTGGAAATAATTCTAAAGTTGGTGTGTCACATGATTGGCAAATTTTTGAGCTACCCACATTATCAAGAAAGTTTCATTTTTATCTGGGCCCCTGACAAAATGCTACTGGTTAATGTCCTGGTCCTGCGGCTTAGTTCCAGGCTTGAAGTACTTACCCACAAAATGGAAAGCAAACCCCATTGTGGCCCTTGTCCTGCAAAGTCCACCATGGTGATAGAGTATTTCAGTAGGTGTCATTGCTCATCTCACCTTTCCTGCAGTCTCTGTTTGGTGAGTTAATGTAAATTCTCATCTTTCTTTAGAGACCGCTACACCACAGCAGCCAGCCTGGGAGCCTTATATCCCAGAGGAACCAAGTCCCATTGTCACAGGCTTTTACTCTGAAGAGGGCAAATTCTGGCTCTCTATGGTAAGACTTTATTATTTGAATTGACATGAAGTGTGAGGAAAGCTAGAATTGAGCACATGATTTTGTCAAGGTCAGAATTAAATGATCTACTTATTTACATGTATGTAAGTAAATGTAAATAAAGATTTTCTTCATTGTATATCCTCAAAATGCACAGTTTGTGTAACAAAATAACTTCATTTACTGATGGGTTGATTTATGCATCAGTGAAATCCCAGGGTAAAGGTGGTAATGATAACTCAAGGATTTCACCTCTCACTCGAACCATATAAATAGTATTGAACCTCCACTGTGCAGTATCCTCTATGTAGATAAAATACACGTGAAGATGCGTCATTTAATATAGCAGGCACTCTTCCCTTGATTTCTGGTTCCATGAGAACCTAATATTCGACATTAACCACCATCTTTCTGCGTTTGTTACAGGGTGGGTTTGACGCTGGCTACCTATACGAGTGTAAGTTCCTCTCAGAAGACCAGAAAGCCAACATGATGAAAGATGACGTGGACAAACCTCTTAGGGCTGTGTCTGTGATAGACTCCAACGATGTGCCCATCACACAGATCAAGTTCAGGTAAAATATCACCCATCACACAGATCATGTGCAGGTGAAATATCAGCCATCAAAGAGATCAGGTAAAATATCACCCATCACACAGATCAAATTCAGGTAAAATATTGCCCATCACACAGATCATGTTCAGATAAAATATCACCCATCACAAAGATCCTGTTCAGATAAAATATCACCCATCACACACATCAGGTTCAGAGAAAGTATCTCCCATCACACAGACCAGGTGAAACATCACCCATCACACAGACCAAGGTCAGGTGAATAGCCCCGCTGAAATAAACAAATCTTTCCAATGAATGTCAGAAACTCATGTTAACTCCTTAAACATTTTGCGTGCTGTCATCAATCATACTGTCTTGTTGCTAAAAAGTATTGGGTGGCATATCAGACATCAGTTATGTAATTGATGGATCCCAAACAAATATTGTCCCAGCCCGCCCATGACAACATTACTATACATCGGTGAAAACAGTGCTTCTCACAGAATAAACATTTGTAGCCAATGTGTGGGACATCCAAGTGACATCCTGTTTGCGACAAAATTGATTTAAATACAAATGCATGCCTTAATCGATAGCTTGGAAAGGTGTATCAACCTGGGGGAAGCAAGGTGGCACTGGTTTATCTGCCTCTGGACATGCGGAAAGCTGAAGTGGTGTGGGTTGTTACATGTATGTAAAGCAAGATGAAAATACAGTATATTGTGTTGCTCTTCATCCTGACAGTTCCAAGGTGGATCAGGTGCTGATGGGTATGGAGAACGGTGCTGTGCGGATCCAGCAGATGGACCCTGAGTCCCAAGAGAAAGACCTGGGCCTCATGGGACCTTACTGGATGCTCACCATCCACGATAACAACTACGGCCACATCACCCGTCTGCTCACCAGTCACGACGATGCCTACCTGCTCACCGTGGGCATGGACGGCAACTTCTTTGCGTTCAACGTGATGGGACAGGAGGAGATCCAGGAAAGAGTGGCAGAGGCTAAGGCCAGGCTCCCCTCAGCCAGGGTAACTAGCTGCTGATACTGTGTACAGGCTGCTCAGAATTCATGCATTGTCATAACTAACTTCAAAAAGCCACTTGTTGGACTTCACATGTTGTCTTTACATGTAGGTAATTTGCTGTACTTTTATATGATATTTAAACATTGAGACATTCAATATTTCGACACTTTAAATTACACACGAGTTTGTTTACAATGCACTTCTCATTTGTTGTTGTTTAAAAAAGCTGACCCTTTGACGCTATACTGTCTTTGATTGAATTTTGTGAAATAATATGGTGTTATTTCATGCTGTAGGTTGTTGATGAAGACAAGGTGGTTGATGATATTGATGACCCTAATGCCTACAGGTAATGTGATCTTCTACATGATGTGAAAAGGATTATATCTGGAATGTAAGTGTAACAAGAGAGTCTCAAAACAGTCTGTTGAATTTTCCAAAATGACATATTTGTGAAGGTATGTTATTCATCTTGATTATAGATTCGGGAAACTGAATTTTGGTGTTTCAGAAAGATTAGAAATGTAACCGATTTACGTAATCGGTTTCCTAATAAAGGTGTCAATGTTTTCGACTCTTGCAGCATTGAAGATGCCAAACAAAAAGCTGAGCATGACAAGATGATCCGTCAGGCTGAGGAAAAAAAGAAGGATGTGCGCCGTCACATTGCCAAATTGCGTCGAGACTTCAAAGCTCTGCTGGAGCAGAACAAAGCTTTACCTGAACATCTCCAGCTTCATAGAGGGGTAGGTACAGGAGTGTCCTCTGAAGTAACTAGCCAAAGGCTAGCACAGGAAACAGAGTCTGGCACAAGTAGTGCTGCGTAAAAATGTGTTCATTTTGCCAGTTGGACACCTGCATATATATATATATATAGTAACTAGTTCTGAATACAGATTATTAACGATGTTTCTTTTTTTTTCATCATCAGGAATTTGAAATGGATCGAGAAATTAAACAGGAGCTAGAGAAGCAGATTCAGGACAAGATAGAACTGATGAAGAAAGAGATGGCATGGGATTCTGAGAAACACAGGCTGGCTCTAGAGAAACTCCAGATGAAGTAAGATCAGTTATGCACAAGTGGTTATTTGGAGCTTAAGCGCGTGGCACATTAGTTGTAACCAGATTTAATGAACAGATATTTATTCAGTGGATGTAAGTCATAATATTATGATGAAATGTAAATAAAACTATTTTACATTCAAAAATTACAGCATGTTTGCACTCAAGGCTGTCATGTTGTATAAAGGTTTGTGTAATTAATTCTGGGATATTGCCCGTCTGCTTGACTAGGTTCAAGGAGGTGGTGGAGTGCGAGAGAATCGTGGTCAAATCCTTCAACTCTTCACACGAAGTGGCTACATTTAGAACTGCTAAACTCTCCGACGACTTCTATAACATGCAGGCCATATTTCAACGCCGCAGGACGACTTTCATCTCTGGACCTTCGCGGGATACCACCAGAGACCTACGTACAGGTCAGTTTACAGGTGCTGTTTGAATTGTCTGTTTGATCTCATTTTGCATATTGCCAATGAAAAAAAACATTGTTCTTTTTTAATAATGGATGTTGTACTCTCTGCCATTAGAAAAAATACTTTGATCGGTTTGAGTGATAATCAGTATAATCTTCATTAATAATGCATAAGCAAAGCAATACAAATAAACTGAAAAGTTGTGTTGTCGAGGTGTCAGTATTTTAACAGTTCTCTCATTTGTCATTAACAGAAGTCAGTATTAAAGCTTCATGAATGCAAGGTCTTATGCAGTTTGTTCAGGGCGTCTATCCTATTGCACGAAGTATCACTGTTCAAGCACCATATTGTTATTGTGCTGCGTTCAGGTCAGACAAAGCAGACAGAGAGTGGGCAGTCAGTCTCAGATGTACAGGAGAATGGTGACCTCAAAGTGAAAACCTCTCTGAAGGGCAGCATGGGAGACCGCATCACTCAGGCCTTACTCAAAGTGGATGAGAAGAAACACCAGAGAGCCGTAAGAAAAGCTCAGGTAGGGTGACACACCAATCTATAGGCTACCAGAAACTAACCTAGGTATAGGTTTACTCTGTAACATGTAGAAGTCACCTGTAAGATTCATGTAACACATCCCAGGGACTTGTTCTACCTAACTGTCACAACGCTGCATGTATTTCAAGTGCATTTACCCAAGTGGGCTTCCTCTAAAGTACAGGTTTTGGTGACATATTCAAGGTGTAGGATTTATGTACATGTAAAACACAAATAGATGGTATATCCTAGTTGTTGTGTCTCATCAAATCTATTCACATGGTATCACATTTCTGATGTATGAAGTTTGTGTATCCTGATGACATTAGTACCAGCCTTTATTCTCTGTCTGATGACTGGCTGATGTTGTTATTCAGTGGGATGAGCTGTTGGCCAGCAAGCCTGACGATGACTATGAAGACCCAGCAGATGTGGCAGCGATTAAGGAGGCTAAGGAGAACATGGGGGACTACAAGCTGAAGACGGCTCAAGACTACGTTGTCCCGGATCACATGAGGATGAACGTAGAGAAAGCCCGTGGGCGGCTCCTTGTCATCAAGGATCTTGTATGTTATTCCACATGTATCACAATTTCTGATTCTTGAGTACAACTTAAAGACACCAGTAAATAAATAAATGTTACGTCCAAATTTCCATCTTGACAGTAATGGTAATCATCTGCCTCACAAGGGCTGTAAGATTGATCAACATACTCTCTTTAAGCACACTTCATGTTCACTTTCTGTGTCCATGTACATGTATTATACTCCGTGAAGTTCACATAGCCCATGCATCATCCCATGCTCTGTCCCTGTTGACAGACCCATCAGTTCACGTAGCCCATGCGTCATCCCATGCTCTGTCCCTGTTGACCGACCCACCAGTTCACGTAGCCCATGCATCATCCCATGCTCGATCCCTGTTGACAGACCCACCAGTTCACACAGCCCATGCATCATCCCATGCTCTGTCCCTGTTGACAGACCCACCAGTTCACAAGGGGCATGCATCATCCCATGCTCGATCCCTGTTGACAGACCCACCAGTTCACAAGGGGCATGCATCATCCCATGCTCTGTCCCTGTTGACCGACCCAACAGTTCACGTAGCCCATGCGTCATCCCATGCTCTGTCCCTGTTGACACACCCACCAGTTCACATGGCCCGTGTATCATCCCATGTTCGATCCCTGTTGACCGACCCAACAGTTCACGTAGCCCATGCATCATCCCATGCTCGATCCCTGTTGACAGACCCACCAGTTCACAAGGGGCATGCATCATCCCATGCTCTGTCCCTGTTGACAGACCCACCAGTTCACAAGGGGCATGCATCATCCCATGCTCGATCCCTGTTGACAGACCCACCAGTTCACAAGGGGCATGCATCATCCCATGCTCTGTCCCAGTTGACACACCCACCAGTTCACAAGGGGCATGCATCATCCCATGCTCTGTCCCTGTTGACAGACCCACCAGTTCACAAGGGGCATGCATCATCCCATGCTCTGTCCCTGTTGACACACCCACCAGTTCACATAGCACACATATTATCCCATGTTTTGTTTCTGTTTACAGATTCACCAGCACAAGTATGACTTCAATGCAAGACTGCTGGCTCTGAGGGACAGGAAGATCTCATTACTGGATGTCCTGAGGGGGTTGGTGGAGGAGCTAAAGGAGGTTCAGGCTGACCTGGGGCCCCACAAATCCCTGCCTCTCCCTCACATACCCGATCTCCACCCAGACGAGATGCCAGAAAAGTAAGGCGCTCAGACCGTCACAGTCACCAAACTAGTTAATCTGAATCAGGATATTTGGTGTCATCTCACAAATTATCTCAAGGTTCAGTGAAAAGGAAATATTTTTTTTTCCACAAGGAAACTTTTCAGTTATAGGAAGTATTATTTCTATGAAGCATTTTAGGAATAATTTATATTTTTTTTGGTACAACATATCAGTATAATGTGGTTATGTTTATTTAATTTCAGGCAGTTGGAATACACCCGTGAAAGCCTCCTTGAATTTAAGAAAGTACAGGAAGCAAAGGAACTGGCTGCTAAGAAGGGCAGTAACACAGGATTTGGGGGATTTGGGGGTGATGGAGAAGGAGCTCAGGTGAATATCATATAATGAGGAAGTTCATGAGCTATTCCTAGGCAATTCTTTGCCATATTAAATACACATGAAAACATCCTTGTATTTATTCACCGTTGTGTTGGCTACATGTAATCCATCTGGGTGTTTCAGCCATCCTCACCAGCTGGAACTCCAAAACAAGGGACATCACTCAGCAGTCTGACTAAGTCTGAGTCAAATGTCACAAGTGAACAGGCGCCGCCAACAGTGGCAGAGGGAGAAGAGCAGTTGTCTGAAGTTGAGAAGCAACTTAAAGAGGCCAGAGAAATTAGGTTTGTGGTGTTATTCCCCTAAAGGTTACTGTACTCTAAGAAAACAGATTGAGTAGTTATTGCAGCCACATAAATTCCCTTCTCCTCCAGGAGGAGATTCTGTAGTTGCCAAAGTTACATGGTTTTCCTTTGTCTTGTAGAGCCAGATTCTGTAGATGCCAGTCACATAACTTTCTCTTGTCCTCTGGAGCGAGGTTCTGTAGGTGTGAGTCACATAACTTTCCCTTGTCCTGTGGACACAGATTCTGTTATCACTGTCACATAATTTTCCCTTGTCCTGTGGAGCCAGATTCTGTAGTTGCCAAAGTCATATAACTTTCCCTTGTCTTGTTGAGCCAGATTCTGTAGGTGCCAGTCACATGACTTTCCCATGTCCTGCCGATCCATATTGGATCTCAGAACAGATTCTGTGGTTACCTGAATGAACCTATCTCTCGTTTCTCCTCCAGGTTACTGTACAAGAGAGACCAGATTCTCCAGCGGATAAAGGAATTCAAGCAGCATTTTGATGCTGACCTGCGCTTGCTGAGACACGACAAGTTCCACCTGGACATCATCATGAAGAATGCTGACCTCAGGTATGACCTCTGATGTTTTGTATATTTTCTCTCATTTGCCTTTCAGAACTTATTGGCAGTGGTGAGATAACTTGAGATAACCCTGCCTTTTTGACCTTTAAGCAGTTTCCATAAATATGCCCAATCTTATGCCCAACAACTTATCCAAAAGGTAAAAGTTTAAGAAGTAAAGAAACACAGTTTTAACCAGTCATTGTGCCATTATTTATAACATTATTTAGTTAGACTTTCACTTTTAAATGGTCGAAAGACCTGTGTACGGATTTAGTTGTCAGAGCTTGTCCCTTCTTTGTCAACTCCCTTACCTGTCAGTGCTATGTCCCTTATAACTATATATACCAGTCTTTGGTGTGTTGCAGACATGTGTGATTACAAATGTCTCTTACAGCTGTAACCCATACCCTTATGTATTGTAGACATGTGACGCTGTTTGAAGAGCTAGTTTTGCTAAAGGAGTTTGAGAAGAGTGAGGATGTGCTGGCTGCCAAAGTGGAGAGTAAAGAACAGGAGAAGTTAGAGATGCAGGCAAAGGTTTGTACCTCCAGTATCAAGCAGCCATTCTACCCATTCATAACCTGACTACTGTATTGAGGTGAATGGTTAGCTACCCAATTTTCTGAGCAGAAAAGCATTTGTGGGATGCTTTTATCTTTGTTACCTGTTGGCTTAATGTTCACTACCCTAAATGCACGAACATCAACCTCACCTTCCTGACATGATGGCTATGCTTGTTACAGGTTCTGGACTGCCAAAGCAAACTGGAAAACAAGAAAAAAGACATAGAAAAACTTCAGGAAAAAGAAAAAGCCTTACACTCAGCCTTTCTTGCGTCTCTTGGGGACAACAACAAATTTTCAGATTACCTACAGAAAGTGTTTAAGAAGAAAATCAAACGAGCTAAGAAGAAAACAACAGATGCTGATGGTTTGTGATATGTCTTCTGACATTTTAACTGCAGGCATGTTTCAGTGACTAGTTTTATATAATGTACTGTTTGGGTATTGTCCTTCATGTTATCGGAAAAGGGAAATCAAGGTACTAAACAGTTTAAGAATTCACTCACGTCGTGATAACATGAAAAAAAATAAATAAATAATAAATAAACGCATTATGGGGAAAATATCTTATTTGATGAAAATCCACATATTACGGATCTGAACTGAGCATGTCCTAAAGTGTCAGACCATAGTTTTACTTCACCTGCTTCATTCTTGATTTGTCAGGCTCTGATGAGGAGAGTGATGAGGAGAGTGATGATGAGTCGGACTGGGATGAATCTGATGAGGAATCAGAGTCAGAAACTGGGGGTTATGACCTGGATGTGTGTCCTTCAGGCTGTGACCAGGTGAGAGGTCAAGGTCATTTAAGGAACCTGCAGAATCCCCTCACTGAATCTGCTGCTAGCTGGATCAACTTGATAAAAATAGGGCACCAGTAAACGGGCACTACATACACCTGCAGCAAGTTGTTGGTTTGCTACCTCTGATTAAGCAGCAAATGAAGAGGTAAAGGTTATGATACAGGCCCCGGGCATAAGGAACATTTGTCATGTTTGTGGAAAGCATAAGTTCCTGAGAAGATATGGCCTGGAGAACATGATGCGACAAGGAAACAGAGAAATGGGCAGACTTTGGACGGAGGTCATGACATAACCCATAGATATAAGTAACCTTGGATCAAGGTCATGACACACCCCCCAGACCTAAGGAATGTTTGTTCAAGACATGAGCTTCTGTAAAATTATTGTGTTTAAGTTATGGCCTGGACCAAAATTTTAACGTAAAGTGCTGTGGTGACCTTGACCTTGAGCAAATGACCTTGGACATACCCTGCAGACCTAAGGAACATTTGTGCAAAGCTAGAGCTTCTGTACAGTTATCTTTTTTAAGTTATGGCACAGACCAAAATTTTAGCATAAAGCATACAGTTATATGGTGACCTTGACCTTGAGCTAATGACCTTGGCTCAAGATCATGAGACACCCTCTTGGCCTAAGGAACATTTATGCAAAGTATGAACTTCTACAAAGTTGTCGTTAAAAAGTTATGGCCCAGACAAGGCAGTGTGGACAGACTGATGGACGGACAACACCATAACATAGCACACCTGCTTTCTTCGAAAGCGGGCGTATAAAAAAGGGAGAAAACAAATTAGTACTTTGTATAATTGGTAAATCTGTTTTAGTCTTCACATTAATGATTTCGAGTACAATTTTTGCTCAGTATAATAGCTGCATATAAATATCGTGCGCTTTTGTTGATGATGTACTGACCGGCACCTCTTTATTTTAGACAATTTACGACAACACCTGCCAGATGCGAGAGAAGAAGCTGGACATAGAAGAACTGTTGGCAGAGGAGAAGAAAGCCAGTGAAGTGCTGAAAAAAGAACTGGAGAGTTTGCATAAAAAATCTAAAGTAATTGACAGTGGCTTACAGATGGCTGAAAACAACCTGGAGGCCTTTCAGGTAAGAAACAGACTGGGTATGTAGCTGGGAGGAGGAAAATGGCATACATGTATCTCTTGGGGGCTCTCTCCGGCTAATAAAGAAATGCCAGTAGTTTGGAAGCAGAATTGGTCATAGAACCATTCAGTGTAATCTTAATAAAGCCTGGACGGTAAAAATAATTTATTTCTGAATCATTGCCTTACCGGGAGATTTATGGCAATGAGCTTGACATGGTACAAATGCAATAGTGTACTCAAATATCTAATCTTGGCTCTCAGTATTCATGTGTAGTCTGGAAGAACTCTGGAAATGTAAAACACCCGTCAGATTTTCCTTACAGAACAGATGATGCTGCTTTAAGTTAGGACATATACATCATGAGTCTTCTGTTGCTTGTTAGTTTCATTTAGGATGTGTATATGGTGTAGTGAATGTGATGTCACGCAGGTAACGCTTCAGGTGATTGTTTACGATAGCTAAAATGTAATACAGTAAAACTTGTCTAAACCAATCATGCCTGGTTTCGCCAAAAAAATGTCAGCTTTGACAAGGTGTCGGTTTGTGGAATATACCGTGTGCGACAACAACAACACTTAAAGATACTTCCTTGTACACAGCTTGCAAAAGTGTCACTAATAAACCAAGTTCTGTTGCAAGCAGGCAAGGTGAATTAAGCTGGTTTTTTGGCCCCAACCTTTATTTCTTTAATCACATGGAGGAATAGGCCTATCGGTTCATGGAAAAAAAAATAGGCTAACAAGTAAACATGGGCGGAACTGGAACTTCTGATACGTTGTTTGTCACATTGGCAATTTTTTTTCACACTTGTCAAGTCAAAGTAAAACTGTTTCTGTCTCAGGAAATCCCAGCAAGTAAATTTCCCAACACTGTGTGTCAGTTTTGGACTTAGGTCAAGTCTCATAAGACCGAAGTTGAACCTCAACTTGGTAGAGATTGGTCAGCCAGCTTGATGTAGTGAAATTTGGAAAATAATGCGACCATAAACTGGAGTATTTATTGATATCCTGAATTACTCAATGTCATCTCAGCTAATAGTGTGTGGAGTGTTCCAATCAAAATCAACATTAAGAGAATGTCTTCATCGTTTAGTGAATTGTTCACTAAGAGGATTGTCCCCTTCTCTGATAACACCTGTCTGTCCCCTGCGGTAATAATAGCGTAGGGTAGAGTAGTTGTGTCGGTTTATACAGTGTGGATTAAGATGGACTAGATACAGTGGGAACTGGAAATCCCTGTCAGTATTCAGAATAGACAAGTGGCAGTGTATTCAGTAAAAATAGCATGGGTTGTAAATGGTGATAAAAGTGGACCAAGCACCATAGTCGGTAGTGACAAAATGTCAGTTTTTAGATGTGTCTTGTTGGCAAGTTTCACCGTATGTTCCCCTTCCGACTTCTGTCAGTATTCCATTTATTCATGCATTTACGAGGTGTTCATTATTAGATAACCGACCTGCTGGAAGCACCAGTGTTCATGTTATTGTGATATCGGTCACTGTACCCTGTGTGAACTGTGGTTTACAGCTGGAAAAACAACAGAAGATCAACGAGCTAGATGTGGTTGTCACCCTCAAACTTCACCAGATCCAGTACATGGTGAACGGTGTGCTGCCACAGGACCTGTCCAACACGCTGGTGTTTGAGTCGTCGGGCGTGTCTAGGCTACAGCAGAGGATCAAGGAGCTCCAACATGAGAAGTCCATGCAAAAAAGACAGATGAAGTGAGTTACTTACCAGTCACATCGCAGTCTCTTTATAGTGTTTTTCTGTAGAAAGTCTTAGCCTGGTTTCCTCCACTGTAGAATCATCACCTTTGTCCAACTTGAAAGAGTATATTTTCATCCAACTCATTCAATAGTAGGCTTACAAAGCAGTGTGTCATTCAGTGTTAAACTTATTGAACATGGTCTCAATTTATAGTGGAATCCTTAAACCAAACATTAGTATCATTCATTAGTTTTCTTGGCAAGTATGATCTTATGTAGCAAGATTATAACGTAGTTGAATGAGATAGACCAATTCAGCTTTGTCATGTAGTGCATAGATCTGTCCTGGCATTAGGACAGACATCAAGGTACATTTGAGAAGTAAAACTAACTGAATGTGTCTGCTGACAAAATCTGTGTTGTGTTTTGCAGAGAGTCGCGCAGGCAGCATGTACAGCTGATCAAGGACAGGAGGCACATGGAGTCTCGCATCAGGCAAATGGAAGAGGAATGTAACAGCACAATGATGGCCAAATTTGGATGTATAGTGGACTTGGAGAAGTTGGAGACCATTACAGTCAACAGAAACATTGAGGAACTCAAGGAGAAACTCAGAATGACAGAAATCACAAACTCAGAGGAAATCACAGATTGGATAGTAAGTCATAAGGATTTTGGAGATGGAAAATGAAAACAAGCTTGTTGTTGCTACATGCGGTCCTAAATACGAATGGAGATTCCAGTCACTATATCTGTGGTCACGGAACCATGGAGGGGATGGGGGCATAACTTTGGTCATCTCACTTTTTTCTAGAGAGCAGCCATTGTTTATACCCCTGAGGCCCTCAGACCATTGACTAATATGATACTTAGCCCTCCAACCTTGGAATTTGTTCTACTGCTCCTAGGTAGCCATAAGCAGATTGACTGTTTATGAGAGTTCTCTCAGCTGTGCCCTCAAGCAAGGTTTATTACTCTTTAATAAAATTTGATTTGCCCTTGTAATGATCATAAACAAAAATGTAAAAGTATGTTTGGTTTGTCAGACCGACTGCTGCAGCCTTGTGATATGTCCAATTATTGAGAATATTGTTAAAAGGTAAGAAGAGCTTGTACAAGAGTAGGGTACCTGTAGAGAGGGTTGTGTACATTGGGCTGCACTGTATAATGTTCACAGGAAAAGATCAATGCCAGGAAAGCAGAGATCACTGAGTTGATTCGTGAGAACACCCGCAAACTGAACCAGCTGTGTATTCTGACAGAGGAGAAGAAGACTCTGGAGAACTCACTAGATGCCAGACAGAAACATGTGGTCAGTATATACAGTATTACCAGTGTCGCTAGAGCTGGTTATCTCCTCCTACCACTGATTAAATTGAGATTACTTATAAACCTCCACTATCATTGAATTTGTTGTTTTAATCCAACCCTTGATTTGCACAGTGCTGTTTCTTCCACCTCTTATCCCGGATGATGATGCATAAGAGAAACAAGCAGGGTATATACAGGGCCTTGAATACCTTTAAGGCCTGGAAATTGAAAGTTACTGAACCTGGAGAAGCCTTGAAAAATCTTGGGGCATATAGGCCCAGTGTGGGTTAATATTTGAACAGTCTACAAAGCCATCCTAAGCTATGTTACATAGGATGCTGACGTGTTTTCTAACACCTTCATAAATGCTTGGTGTAGTACTGTGGATTCTTGTAGGATCAGTTTACATTGCTTTGTACAACTGTAGAATATTTCCTCCAGGTAGTCTGAAATTTTTAAAACTTTTTGTTCCATGTGTTTTTATGCCACATTGGTTTACAGAGATAGAACAGCATGTTCATTGTTGTAAAGCATGCAACTTGACACAGAGTATAAGTACCTGTTCACGACCCACAAGAAAAATACGTTCAAAATGTTCCTGGCATAATCTCTACTTGTATTCATGGTATTGTCAACAAAGGGTTTGATTCTAAACCAACCTGTTTTGTAATGTGGATGTACATCCTGTCCATTTAATGTGTTACAGGGAGGGGAATATAGCGGAGTGAAGAAATCCGAGGTGCGTGAGAGACAGAGGTTGATACAACTGGTACAGCTTCAGGCCCAGGAGATTGATGCTCTCAAAGAGGAGATAACTCTGTTGTCTCGAAAAGGTGGTCACATCTTACCCCCAGCCCAGCCTCCTATGCCCCAGTCAGCCTCCATTTAATTTCTCATCCCAACCAAGTATTGTCTATTTATTTGATGTAAATAACCAAGTCTTATGACTTCACTTCAGCTGTGATAGAATGGAAGAGCAGTGACTGAGTGCTCCTGTGACACAACAACCAGTCTGTGTGAAACTAATCTCGATGAACCATGTACAGAGTAGAGTTCACCAATCAGTGTTTAATTCACATTTGAGTCCTTTGCTAAATTTTAGCTTCCTTCTCTTCTACATTGTATGTGTAAACCTTGATGTATATGGGTTATAAGCAAATTGTGTTTCAAGCAGATTGTGATATGTACATGTTATTTACTGGAAATAAATACGAGCATTTGTGAAAAAACTGTTCATTTTCTTTAGGCCTTCGTAGAAGCACTAAAATCAACATAAACCACATGATAGTAGCAGTATGCTTACAATGGTGTATTTGTTTGTATTTATATATTACTATATATCTGTTGATTTGGACATAAAACATTGAAATGTAGAGTGATTTCAGTAATGTGTTCTAAGATATTCTTGTAAGTTTTAGGGGATAACTAATTTATAACAAATGTTGTTGTGTAATGTTATTACTGAGCACCAGTTGCTGCTTCACTGAAGGGTACGTGCCAGGATCAAAGTCTACTGTCCACTTTTCATCTGTGTACTTTAGGTAGTGTACCGCTACGCTGTTCCCCTCAATTTAAGCACAAGAAGTCTCAAGTAAAATACGATCTGTTGGTTTGCTTTAACAAAACTGCTAGCTGCATTTTTCATGCTTTTCCACCTTACCTCGTTCAACTTTTATCTCTTTGTTATCTTGAAAACTGTACCCACCTGCACTGGCTGTTATATCCATTCTCAGTTTCTTTTGACTGTAGTGCCACACTTAAAGCAAGCTTGCTGTGGCTTCTGGCAGACAAATTGCAACGAAGTGACAGTTGCCATCAAATGCTGTCACTGCCTGTAGAACAGACAGAAAGCAACCAACCCATAGCTTAGCGGTGATCATGTCAAGTCGTGACATGTCATGACTTTGTTAATCTGTGCACTATCCCATGATTACTGCGATCACATCTCTGAGTACCAGGTGGTACAAGACAGTTACAACAGCTTCGTGTGAAATGCTGGATATAACGGACATCAAGCCTAACACAAATTTATAAGACATTTGGTACATGCATATTGGTTGCATTACTTCATTACCAAACTTTCCACTCCTTGCAACATGTTTCAACTAGCAGTAAACAATGAGAAGCCAGCTATAAGTAGTGCCAGATCTCATCACTGGTTCCTCCTACACACAGTGTGTGTCCAAAGAATCCTTCCATATCTGGGATCTGTCTTACGAAACAGTTGCAACATGCACCTGGCATAACACCCATGGCAACATACAATGAAGAGAAACGTCACCTTGGTAATTGCGCTTCATGTACCATTGCCGTGTCTTTGTAAGATGGGCCCCAGGTGGAAAAAACAGCGTACATACCTCATGATACATGAAAACAAAACATACATTACACAATTCTTAAATTCTTAAAAAATATAAACATTTATTTCAAACTTTATGTCCAATACAGAAATAATGAAAGGTTGTTTTCTAATGTCTGTTGCTATTTACAGTAGCACTTATTGCACAAAAACGTCAGGAAGCTCAGAGCAGAGAGAAATTGTCAGGACAGCTGTGATGTACATGTACACCAACACAGCCATGTGGCTAACTGGAAATGAACTTAACAGAGAAATCTCTTCACAGTTCAGGCATATTAGATGTTGAACACATATGAATCTGCAATTGGTTGGCCTGGCTTATTGGACATCTTCCCCCAAGGAAGTGGCCTGACAAATTTGGTACAGACAGTGGAAAATCTCGAACACTGTTAACGGTATACATGTAAGCCACCAAGAACCCTGTCAGGATCTGCAACTGCCCTCTCTGCAAGTGCAGGATGAGGTGTGGAGGCAGCCATTTGTGTACGTGTGTGTTGCTAGCATCCAGTAAATGTCTTCATCCCATGACTGATATTCTGCAGCCAGACAAAAAAGCTAGACATTAAGAAAACAGGTGACATATATGTATTTAATGTGTATAAATAAGACAGAGACGTGAATATCTGGGGAAAAAAGTCATTTCCATGAGATTCCTAAACAGCAGAAATTTTTTTGTGTAAATTTACATCACATTAGCCCTTGAAGTATAGTCATTAATATTTTATACAGCTATCACCACCACGCAGACCTCATGGTTAACACATGAAGGCATCACTCATTCACAGTAAAATATGCAATGTAACGTCTGCAAGTAAAGCTTTTTTTACATACATTACCAAAAGCGGATGTGTAGCTCAGTGGGAAACTCCCGCACACAAGTGTACTTGTGTGTATAGCCTATCATACAGGTACATTCCACTAGAAGGCATATAATACTACATGTAACAGTGGACAAGTACATTTTTTAATACTAAAAGAACCACTTCAGCCATGCCAATGTCACAAACTTCTCTACACAATCACCACTGAATCTAACACCTGTTGATTAACGTCTCAAACTGACAGATTAGTATTTAATATGTTTTTGACCTGCTAATTCGACTAATGCTCAATAACTGCTAGACAACTAACTAATACACATATCTCTTAAGATTAACTAGCTAATTATATGTGTTCATTACCAGTCAATTTGACCACAGTTTTACAACTGCTGATATTGAAGTTTTAGTCGTCATAAATACATCGTATCTTGATTTGACTAATGGCTGCTCACATTTAAGGTCTAGTAGCCAATACATTTACCTACGCACTGATGGTTGTCAGTTACCTGTTGATTTGACTAACACTTGAAGACAGATCACATCGTGGATCTGGTCACTCTAGTCTGTTTTTTTCTATTTAGTCACATACTTTCGGCCGTCTGTAAATTCGCCCATTGTTACTATCGGTATTTCCTTTTTTCAGTGACATGTAACACCCCAAACTCTGCAAAATGATCTGTAAATCATCTGCCTACTTGTCATGAAACTCCAACCACCTTTTGTGGTCTGTAATGTTATCTTCACATAAGTACGTTTTCAACATCCTATCACATTTGCCTTGAGTGACCTTGCAAAATTACTATAATCAGCATGTAGTTACCTATTTATTGGTTGTGTTAAACAGAAAACAGATTTTTCTGACGCTTTCTGAAATTTAGTGACTTATAGCTCCCTTACTGGCATACAAATCAAAAACCCTGCTGTCAGATTTTCAGCCTTAAGTTGAGGATCATGTACACTAAGTTTCCAATAAAAACTTTTGGCCAACAAGTGTCTTAAAGGTTTTGCACTTAATCCAATATGGCTGTCAAATGATGTGACCCATGACCAAATTTTTTACTTAGGCAAGTTCACATGCCATTGTATTATATATATATATATGTGTGTCCAAGTTTACTAGAAAGACTGCTGACCAGCTTTCAATGTAGACACGGAATATTTTTGCCGAGAATGATATTATTAAATAGTTTTAATTGTTAAATAGGTATTTCAACTGCAGGCTTGAACCCTTAAGAGAAACACTGCCATCATTACTATAATTCCAATTCAACAACATAGACTGGACCAGGAAGTACAAAACATATCCTTATCAACTATTATAAACATTCCTCAGTCAACAGGACTTAATTGCACAAAGCTATTTACAAAATCTCTGGCAAGAAACTCTACAATGATTCTCTAGTCCCAGCATAAGTAGCATACGGAAATAGGCTTTTTAAATTAATCTTAAATATAACACTGCATTAAGCCATAATCATTCATTCAAAATATAACACAGTCTCTTGAAGAAAGCAAATGTCCAGCACACCTAAAACAGTGAAAACTTATGATTCTTAAAACTACACACCAATTGTCAAAAAAGGCGACCCAAATTATGCGAATACTGTTAGAATGGAATGTGAGGTGAGGTTCGTCTTGTCTTGAGCCAGAAAAACTCCAGCCAGTTCCGCAAGCAGCCATGGTTATGGATATTCCTTTTGGCATAGAGGCCAACAATGGTCAAGTCTCGTTTGGCAGCCTGGTGGATCTCCTGGGAAGTGACGTTCTGGCTGATGAGGAAGAGCTGGAGCAGCAGAGCCACACACATGATAGCGCAGGCCATGATGCTGTAGCAGGCACAGACAAAACACAATGCAGTCCTGCAACAGACAACAAACACATCCCACTGTCAGGAGCCATCTCGGTACACAAAAATCTATAAGGAATCAACTGCAAAAACGCACAAAAAAGATTAAAGTCACCCGGTTATCTCAAATACAACAAAGTAAAACCATGTGCAAATACAAAGTTGCGTGTCCAACAATTTCAGTGCCATAAAGTCTCTCCGTGTAGCCATCCAACAGGAAGTTAACTTCTATGATGTCACAAAATATGGTCCCGGTTCTTGGTCTGATCACAAAGAGCACATGTGCAGAAAGGTATTACTTTTGTTGACGTTCAATATTTCCCTCACCCCTACCCCTCCCTCTGGAGAACACAGGACAGTCTTAAGGCGTTAATGGAAAATATTATGTTCAGAAGATAAAGTTAAAGAATCATGTACTGTCCCTTCCAATTAACATGTAGTGAAACTGAATTGTGATGGTTCAAGGCAAACTGAAGGTATAACTCACGAGAAATCCGTGTAGACATAACGGCAGTCATTTGGTAAGAGGATCCAGTCAACATACATCTCCGGGGTACAGATGGTTGTTAGGGTGAGGTTAGCCCCATAGAACCCCGTAAAGACAAACAGCAGAATTCCCACTAAGAATGAGCGATGATTGTGAGCCCCAATACAGTTGTCCACCCTGCAAACATAACACACAGATCATACGATCACACAGCCCCAATACAGTTGTCCCCCCTGCAAACATGCCACACAGATTAGACGATCACGCAGCCCCAATACAGTTGTCCAAGCTGCAAACATACCACACGATCACGCAGCCCCAATACAGTTGTCCAAGCTGCAAACATGCCGCACGATCACACAGCCCTAATACAACTCCCCCTCCCCCCCTCCCCCACAAATATACCACACATACCAAGCCACCACATAGCCCCAATACAGATGTCCACCCTACAAACATACCACAGAGGCCAGACGATCACACAACCCCAATACAGTTGTCCACCCAGCAAACATACCACACAGGGACAGCGATTAAATAGCCCCAATACAGTTGTCCACCCTGCTAACATATCACACAGACCCGATGATTACACAGCCCCAGTACTGTTGTCCACCCTGCAAACATCAACAACTACCCGATGATTACAAAGCCCCAGTACTGTTGTCCACCCAGCAAACATACCACACAGGAAAGGCGATTAAATAGCCCCAATACAGTTGTCCACCCTGCTAACATATCACACAGACCCGATGATTACACAGCCCCAGTACTGTTGTCCACCCTGCAAACATCAACAACTACCCGATGATTACAAAGCCCCAGTACTGTTGTCCACCCAGCAAACATACCACACAGGAAAGGCGATTAAATAGCCCCAATACAGTTGTCCACCCTGCTAACATATCACACAGACCCGATGATTACACAGTCCCAATACAATTGTCCAGCCTGCAAACATTGGCCACATGTTCATCCTGGAACTTACCAGACACAGTGATGGTCTCTATTGAGTATACAAGCTTGACACACATGGCAATGGCCGCTTCGTGGAGGTTTGACTAGGCTGCATTTATCACACCAGGTTACAAGGTGGTTATCTGCAAAAACACAAGTACAGTCTTTGTCACACTATATCTTACCACACAAACAGTCTTTGTCACATCACATTACCACACAAGGGCCTCCATGGCCGAGCCTCACTGCTGTCACAGATCATGGTGGCTTCTTCTCCAGCCATATGTAAGACCATCTACCAGCAATCTACCAATAGCTATGGGTTTTCCTTGAGCTGTGCTCAGTTTCCTCCCGCCATAATGCTGGTTGCCGTTGTATGAGTGAAATATTCTTGAGTACAACGTAAAACATGAAGCAAATAAATAAATCACATTACGACACAAACTGTCACAGCACATTACCACGCAAATAGCCTTTGTCACATCACATTACCACACAAAAAGCCTTCGTCACACCCCATCTAATTACTACACAAAAAGCCTTTGCCATGCCACACTGCTACCAAATAGTGTCCATCCAATAAGCCAAATCGCCACTGGAGCCATCTCGTGAGATTAACGCTGTTTGGGTGAGACAGGAGTGGATGTTCTTGCGACCTAACACAAAATAACACTAAACAAACATGATTTCTGGTAGTCGCTACAACAGCAACAACAACAACAACAATCTAAGGTATAGCGACAACCGGAAATCACGTCTTTTTAACGTTATTTTGCGTCAGTTTGCGAGAACACCCACTCATGTCTCACCCAAAAACAGCCTTAATCTCACGAGACAACCCTAATACCGATTCGACTTATTACCAACGTCCAATAGTTCTTTATCCAAAATAATAAAATACATGTATGGGTACAAAGCCACCACGATATATTAGCAAAGATTAGCACACACCCAAAGCAGTCCCTACAGCCATACAAATGAACGCATGTACAGGCACATACTCATTATTCATCTGGGTATGGATAACTTATTTTACATACTTCTGACTGGTCGCGAGTCCACCCAAGTGACTTCTTCTTCGAGCATAGTCGGAGCTGTTTGAGCCTGGTAGTTGGACTTGAACGATTCCTTGTCAAAGCCCATGTTTGAGAGAAGGAAGTTGCCCAAGGCATTCTCAGAGACCACTTTTGAGTATGTGTCCTTGGAATCTATCTGAATGGCCACATCCTTGTGTAGATGGTGGGATGCCTCGTTTTGACTGGATGGAGAAGCTGTGTTGGTAGTCACTGGTGTAATGATTCCTGGGTCTTTTCTCACAAAGGCGAGGGTGAGGAACAGGAGGCCTAAGGAGGTCATCAGAAGCATCTGCTCCCACAACAACACTTCCCGGTAGGCCACGACAAAAGCATGATAAACCAACATGCTGAACAACACAGAAGTCAGAGCCCAGGAATAGAAAAACTTGGTGCGCACTCTGTTGTGTTGGGTTCTCCAGGACCGATAAAAGAGCAACATGAAGATAGGCATGGAAGCCAGAACAATGAGAGTCATTGAGAAGCTGATGGTGCCAAGACAGAGACTGATAGGTACGGCCACTATAGGGACAACCACATCAACCTTAACTCGAATTGCACCCGTACCACTTAATCCTGGGATACGGCATCTGTCTGCTATTGTCCTCCACATCCTCTCTGACAACTGCCGTGGTACTGGGCGACACGTGATACACCTGCAACAAGATCATGAGATAACTAGTGGGGCACAGTGAGTGAGTGAGTGAGTGCTTGGGGCTTAACATCATTGTTTAACTTAACGATGTTTCAGTCATATGACAACAAGAAGTCCTTCTGGTGTGTGCATATACTGTGTCTTCTTAAGAGTCCAAGGCGCCAAAGTCCTGGTACATCACATGGAAGATACCAGACATGACACCCGCTCACACTGTAATGACACCAGGCCGACCAATCCTGTTTCCTTGCTCTAACCTCTCAAAACAAGTACTATTTTAAAAGTCTTTAGTATGACCAAGCATGATACATGATACACCTGCAACATGACCATAAGATAAATGCTGGGGCTCCTGGTGACACGTGCAACAAGATCATGAGATAACTGATGGGATACATTATGACATGTGATACACCTGCAACAAGACCATGAGATAACTGATGGGGCACCAGGCGACACTTCATACACCTACAACAAAACAATAAGATAACTGTGGAGGTACCAGGTGACCTCTGATACACCTGCACTAAGATCATAAGATAACTGATGGGGTAAATGATGACATGTGATACACCTGCAACAATTCATTTATTTGATTAGTGTTCTATGCCATACTCAAAAATATTTCACCTATACAATGACAGCCAGCATTATGGTGGAAGGAAAGCGCACAAAGCCCGCGGGTAAACCCACGACCATACGCAGGTTTCTGAAAGATCTCCCCACGTACAACTGGAAAGGAAGCCAGCATGAACTGGACTTAAACTCACAGCGACCGCAATGATGGGAGGCTTCTGGGTCATACAGCTGCACTGGTGCGCTAACCAACTGAACCAACACAGGCCCCCCACACCAGCAACAAAACTATAAGATACATGTAACTGCTGGGGTAGTGGCCGACACTTGATACACCTGCAACAAGACCATATGATAGACGTAATGGCTGGGGTCCTTGATACACCTGCAACAAGACCATAAAATAACTACTGGGGCACCAGGTGACACATGATACACCTGTAGCAAGACCATAAGGTAAAAGCTCAACATGCAGACGGTTCTGTGTTTTTCCCAGGCTCTGCAAAGTTTTCTTCCACCATAATGCTGGTGCTTACGGTCGCATAAGTGAAATATTCTTGAGAATGGCATAAAATTCTAATCAAATAAATAAATAAATTTACATTGGGGCACCTGGCGACGTGATACACATGAAAAAAGACCATACAGTAATTGCTGAGGCACCAGTCAATCCATGATAAACCCACAAGAAGCCCACAAGAGTACTGCTGAGTTAACAGTTGCAGTAATATGATCATTTGTTTTCTGTAGCAAAAGGTAAGCTGGATAAATCTTGATATGTGATACAATCTCATCAGTGTGTACATCTAAGTACTTTCCACAGTTTACAATAACACACCATATTTAAACAAGGTATGCATGATCTAAAAGGCCATGTTGTGCAGATTCCAAATATGGTCTTCCTTATTTTTTGGTATTTTTTTACAGTCATTAAAATGTAAATAAAGACTGAGGTCCTACAGTGGATTCTTACTAGTTTTACCTCAGCTCTCGGATCTCAGCAAACAATGGAGAGATGGATGCAAACACATAAACACGTGTTCTGACCAACAAGAGGACAGCAACTATAATGATCCTTACCTTCCCACCAAAGATTTCTGATGAACATTCCTATTTAAAGTGATCTTGCCTATGGCTACATGTATTCCTGTTTTAACAGCTTCACTTTCCTCACCTGTCAAATGCTTGGTCCAATGCCTCACAGTCACAGAAACATCCTAGTATGTGACTTCTTTCTCCATTCTCATTCCTATATTCACAACAGCAGAGGGCCTCTTCTGTGGTGGACTTGGTCATGTGGCCTCAATATGTAATACCTGAGACAGAAGATTTCACGAGACTTTCTCTTTGCTTGAAGTTTTTTTTATATAAAAAGGGTCAAATGTCAAAGAGACATAATCAACCTAAGCCTCCCAGAGTAACAATGGTTGCCACTACTAAATTCTAGCAGTATATCACCAATTCATGCACGATTACATACACCATACGACATCTGCAAGGCTCAGTATATTTTGGTTGTTTTAATTATAGCTGCATGTAGATTTCTAGCTGTTTTTAACTCCAGAATTTCACAACATCTCCATTAGGCGAATCACACAAAATGTCAAGGGGTCGATTTCCTTACTATATCCAACATCCGAGCACTTGCTGTTTTACTCGTGCATGCAGCCATTGTTTGTGCAGACACAGCGGTGAAGATACTGTTTAAATAATCTTGAATTTACATGTGCAACCCAGTCAGTCACAAAACTTGAAAGTCTGATGCATAGGCATACGTCTAATATTTGTAGAGGTCGGTCGAATCAGATAACAGGCAATCTCTGCCTCCGTTGTCAAGTCTGTCTCCCAATTATTATTTATTATTCTTTTCTTGGCTGTTATTGGTTTCCTGACTGTTGTTATTGGTTTTTAGATTGTGGTCATTTGACTTGGGTACTGTGCGTGCCACATGTAGTTGTTTACAGGCCTAGACTAGTTCTTAGATGCACGCTGTCCTAAGCCATAGCAGCTTCACTTACCAAATTACATTTGGGTATGATGACGCCAGGGCTACCTGAACAAAACTAACTCTACATTTTATAAATCTTGCCGTCAGTCAAGTCTTGTGAATGTTTATCCGCAACGAACACATACGTGCATAGGAATCTTCTGAAGAGCTACAACACGGGAGATAACTCTTGACACTCATGTCACGATCCCCATAAATGGCACTCAATTGTTATATAAATGTTTCCAAAAAAAAAAAAAAAAAAAAAATGCGCATGGAAAAGAGAAAGCGAGACTTTGTGTGGCATATGCACCATTCCTGGAGGCATAAATATGTAAATAAATTTACATGTAGGCCACCGTGCGAGTGAAAATCTCTCAACAGCCTGTGGACAGTCGTGGGTTTCCCCCGCTCTCCTCTCACCATAATACTGGTCACCCTCGTATATTATTAAATTATTCTGGGGTACGGTAAAACACCAATTACTGATAAATCAATAAATAAACATAAATGACTAATGACGGACATGACAAGCCGTTTTGATAACCATTCTCTAATTAACGGTTTATATACATACATATGCGTGCGAAGCAACTGAAGATAGGCCCATATGTCCCGATTCTTTTGTAGGGAAAATACAAATGGTTATTGTACATATGTAGTAAAATCTTGCAGTCTTTCATGCATATTTATACAATGTATGGGGGGGGGGGACTCCGTGGCTTAGGGGTTTAGCGCGTTAATGCAGAGTAATGACACTGGCGCCTCTCACCAATGTGATCGCTGTGAGTTTAAGCCCAGCTCACGCTGGCTTCCACTGCGATGGTCAACCCGCAACCTGCGGACGATCATGGGTTTCCACCGGACTCTGCCTGGTTTCCTTCCACCATATTGCTGGCCGCCGTAGTATAAGTGAAATATTCTTGAAACCAGTCTAATATATTTAAATATATAAACAATGTTAATTGTTAATTTAATATACGCCTAGAGATGATACCACAGGCCTGTGCAAATAAAAATATATTTTGCATAATTTTGCAGAAGAATTGTACAGTTGTTTTATGCGTGTTTAATTAGAACATAGTTATCAAATTGGCTTGTCATAGACGAGAGCAGGTACTCTAGGATCTAGTGCATGGTGAGGCCCTAACATGGCTTGCTTTTCTATCGCTGCCCATACGGCACAATGACGGGGTAGGGGTTCAATCCCGGCCTTAACTGGACAGGGAATTCAAGCCGGATTGACAAGAAGTGGTCGACGATAGACGTTTTGGCCTAGTATTACGTTCATGAACACAGCTACATTGTTTTCCACCAGTAGTGAAGCGCACTGAGAGAAAAGCCTGGGTCAACAAGCTTTCCTAAGAAACTAAGAAAATCGAGCCCTATTACCAGATTGGCCAAGTCACTAAAGATTCATCTGATTGTTAGTCAAATTTACGGTACATGTACTTACGGTACGGTACAGTGCCAATAAGCTTTGCACACATATGTTCGCCATTTGCTCTCAAAAGGACCAATACCCTGCATGGATTCGGCGTCTCATGGAACATATCAATCTTTAGAGCTGGCAACAAGAGGCATTTTGTCTTGGAGGAAACGATTTACAGATCGATGGCAGTGAAGACTGTTGAGAATATTTACAGTTTTGCATGAATAAAGCTGAGTCAAACAGCGATCCCATTAAAACACTCCGGGAATACATTCAGGCCAGTCGCGTAATGCTTTCAGACATCTATATAGCTGTGTTGCATGCTCCTGATCTCTATCGAATGTACTCTTTGTGTCAGTAGGCACATGTCAAAAAATTCAGCAGGAAAAGTGCGATAGCCATGTCACCCATTATAAAACTGCGAGATTCTCATCCTGCTTGCTTGTGGCTGGGACTATTATATATGATAGTCCCATCTTGTCGGCACGTCATGTCTACGACATCAAATACATAGATCGAACAAATTATAAATAAATATCATATATATACGACTGCATGAGTAAGAGTCTCACGTCTTACACTGCACATTTCTCCCCGCAATGTACATGTATAATACTATTAGTTTACATGGTTACTGATACGGGAATTGCTAGTCATTTGTGAGTTCACATCTGGTGACAAAGAAATAACAGTCTGGAAACTGGGATTGTAGAGAGACGAAGGTTTATTGCATAAATACGGGAGTGCAATACTCGACCTTCGCATAAAACAATACACCATAAACGTCTGGCAATATCGCGCGGGCTGTGAGGAATCCATAGCGGAAGAGTCCATTACAGATTGAGGAGGGTATACTTCTAACAGCCGCGCTGCCGCGTTACACCGTCCCCCTTTATCAACATTTGAGACCTTTCAAATCAGCTATTTCGTGAACTTCAACTGGTGAACATTATAATGTCATAAACAGATAAACAACTAACTTTAAAGACAAAGTGTGACTAACTGTCATTTGTGTATATATATATATATATATATATATATTCCCCAAAGATTTATTTTCGTATTTTTTGGGAGGGATTGCTGTTTTACGCCGTACCCAAGAATATTTCACTTATACGACGGCGGCCAATATTATGGTGGGCGGAAACCTGGGGGAAACCCTTGACCATCCGCAGGTTGCTGGCAGACCTTCCCACTTACAGCGGAGAGGAAACCAACATGAGATGGACTTGAATTCACAGCGGCCTCATTCTTGAGAGACTTCTGGGTCAATGCGCTGCACTAGCGCGCTATCCAAATGAGCCACGGAGGCAACCTGTTCCCCCAAGAGCATGGCCAAATTGACAACACTAACAAGTGCGAATAAACATCGACATTTCGTCTAATAATGTGCATTACTGTTACACTGCCATTTGTTACTATCATAAAAACAATTCCAAACAATTCACAAAGTGTCACGTCTCGTGCCTTCCCCCGAGCCTGGATCCAATCCTGGATTGGTTGTCGCCCCATTCACACAGGGAAGCAGGGATTTTTCGTCGCTTGTTGTTAACAGCGTCCGTGTTCTGTATTTTGTCTCGTTCGCCATTTGAGACATTAGATCCACAAGTATCAAAATTCCCAGGTTTCATGGAGGAAACTTTTTCTGAGCATGGTGACAATATTCGTTTATTGAACAGTTTCAGTCTGTCATGGTGAATAACCAGGCTTCGAGAGCTGTTTTCAGTTGTCTGTATCAACGGTCTGATAAGCTGTGTCAAGCCAAACAGACTGCGGTTTTGGACATCTTCCTTTCACAGGAATCCAGCGATGTAGACAGACCACGTCGTACGTCATAGTCTCTCTTCTGGCGCCCTCTGCTCGCTTTCAGAAGTTTTCTTGCTAGCTCGTGGGCCAAGTGAAGGTCATCTCTGAGCTCATCTACGTATCAAGGGATGCTTCCTGGGTCTTCACAACGAGGGCACATTCCGAAAACCCCATCATAGGGTTGATGTAGTTCGCGCCTCAGCATAAGCTTGTTTGGAGGAATGGACTTTACTTCTGTACGCAGCTGAAAGTTGAGACAGATGTACGTCCCAAGACTTTTGTCCCTGATCAATATAACCCCTTATCATCTGTAGTAAGTTGCAATTAAATCGCTCCGGGGCTAGGCCATTTGAAGCAGGATGGTATGATGTTCTTCCGGGTTTTGGTGATTTGAAATAGCTTGCAAAATACCTTGGAAGAGTGCTGCCTCAAAATTGCTTCCCTGATCACTGTGGATTTCTTACGGAACACCAAATCTGACAAAGAATTCATTCACAAGTTTCTTGGCAATAGCATCAGGGTGTTGGCAGGATAATGGGTAAACATCCGTCCATTTCGCGAACTGATCTACAACAACTACCACATACTTATTTCCATCGGTAGATTCTGGAAACGGGCCAAGCACATCGATGTGAACTCTGTCCAAAGGAGCACCACAGTGCTGGCTCTTGATGTCTTCGTGCGTTTTCTCTGCACTCCACACTCAACACACTGTCTAACAAAAGTATGAACCTCAATAGTCAAGCCATACCAGTAAAACATCTCTTTCATCCTTTGTTGTGTACAGGATATCCCTTGATCCCCAGAGCATGGTGGACGGTGACACTTCTCGATGATGTCGCACTTGAAGACCTTGGGAACCAACGTTCACAGTGACCGTTTATTCCCTTTGTTTTCGATCCACTCATAAAACAGCACGCCGTTCTCGATCAGAAACATGTTCTTGTTCAATCAGTAATGTCTCAAAGCAGGACCTAACGCGATGTTGACTATGCCTGGAAATTCTCAATTCAACACCCACTGATACACAGAGTTCAAGTCTGCATCATCCAACTGTGGATACTTCTGTTCTGTGAACCGAAAGAGGCACAACATCGTCAAGCAGGATGTCAGATTTGACTCACTGTGAGTGTAGTTTCAAACAGTGTTGGAATACGAGACAAAGCATCGGCATTACAGTGTTCTTTTCCGCTACGATGTTGGATAACGAAGTCGTACTGCGCAAACTCCTCGAGGCAATGCGCAAGTTGATTTTGGGGCGCCTTAAATCGAAAAAGCCAAAGCAAGCTGTTGTGGTTGGTTATCAGTAGGAATTTCCTGCCGAGTTGGAAATGTTTGAAATGAATCGTAAATGCAACCACCGCCAACAGTTCCCGGCGTGTGAAACAATACCTAGTTTGCGCATGGCTTAGTCGCCGGCTAACCAATAACTTTTAACTGCCCGTCCTGGTGCTGAGAAAGCAGAGCTCCGATTCCAGTATTCGATGCGTCTGTGTCTAACACAAACATACCATCGCTACAAGGGTAGGCGCATGGGTCAGCTTTTTTTGAGTTGTATGAAACCTTCTCGATGAGCAGATTTCCACTGGAATTTCTCTCCTTTCTGGACAAGCTGGTGAAGGGAACTCGCCACTGATGCGTATCCTTGGACGAAGCGGTGATAATAATTTGTGAGACCAAGGAAAGTCTTCAGCTCTGTCAAAGTGCCTGGAGTTGGCCAGGTTTCGATATCTGCTATGAACGGGGGGACGGGGGGATAGGCTTAAAACCTTCTCCAGAGACAACATGCACAAGGAATTCAGCTTCCTCATGAAACAGTCGACATTTGGCTGGTTTGAGTTTCAATCCATAGGCCTCGAGTGGGCCCCTAATCCTTCTTGCGAACAAGAACTACTGGAGAGGCCCATTCTGACATAGACGGTACAATAACGCCTGCAATGAGCAATTTTCTCAAGTGCCCCTCCTCTTCCTGCTACAACGCAAGTTATGGTCGCCTTACCAGCTGTCTTCAAGCATGAGTTTCTTGAGTGTCGATGCGATGCTTTATAGCTTTGAAATGGCTCATGTCTTCGTCATGTTTAGAGAAAGCAATCTGATGATGAATTCTATTGGCAATTGAGCGTCAAAACATTTGACATCACTTCTACGTTCACTTCTACGGTTTGCTGATAACAGCAAAGCTTATGGATCAATTTCATGAGTTTCCCAAGGAGTTCCTTTGCTAAGATTCAATGTTTCGTGGGAACCATTTACTATTCTGACTGAGATATTATTGTTCATTGGTACCAGGACCCATCCAGCGTGAAGTCCTCTTTTCAGCGAGGTTGGATCTAGGACTGCCGTTACATCGGATCGAGGTTCAGTCACCCTACTAATAACAATACTCCCGGTCTCAGAAGGCACACTCGTGCCTACGCTTTCTTGCACGATGGATGTCTTAATGTCTGAGGTTTCATCTACAGGTCGGCCGTTTACCAACAGGCCTCCAACAATGATATCTCCTTGACTAGGAAGAATCTTAGCGTCAGTTTGCTTCAGGAAGTCAAAATTAGCAAGACTGTCTGATGGGAGCGATATACACCGGGTAAGACCTTGCACACTCTGCGAATTGGAGGGTCGCCGTGACACCTCCATTGGCTAACATGGATGCTCTGCGTTTGGCATTCATCAACTGTACTGTTCGCTTTCCTTCCCCCATAGAGCACTTCTAACCGATCCTGTGCGATGTGACTGTCGCCCTAGCTCCAGTATTAACGTCTGCTACTGTCGGGATTCCATTAACTTTTACAAGAATTACTATGCTGGGCCCACTTTCCGCTACACGTGTTACGTTACGACGTTTTCTTGAAGATCTCTCTGTGAGAACCCACCCTGAACTTTTACAAAACTGTCCGATCTTCTCGCTTGTGAGGATGAACTCCGAGACAGTGCTTTCAGACAATTTCGTTTAAGGTGGCCTATATTTCCAAAAGAAAAACATTCCACACGTGCAGGTGACAAGCTGTTGGGGCATGGCCTCAACATCCCTTTCAAGGATACTGTCAGGCTTTTATCGAGCTGCTCAGTAGTCACATAGCATGGTGCAGCAATTCGATTTGTTGAAGCCACGAGTTTCTTCGGCAAATTCCTCCACTCTTACCCACGTTGACGCAGATCTGCAAGTTTCTTTCTCATAGTTGATGGAAGCTCCAGTCTGCCAAACCTACTCTTAAGGCTTTGCACAAGTGCAAAATAATTTCCTCTTACATGTGTTTGTAAGGTACACACATACTTGATGACGTTATCTCTGAAGCATCTGTATGTTCAATCTAGACGCTCAGCTTCATTCCATCTCTGTCTATGTACTGTTCGCTCAAACGGTGTGATGAATACTTCCCAGTCTTCAGTGCCATCGACAGTGCTAAGTTTTGTATGAGGAATCATTGCTTTATTGCATTGAAGCGGACTATCGTTCGCATGCGTATGTATGAGATGTTCAACATTAAGGGGCGCAACATTCCTCGATCTTGTTCTAGAGCGACCACCCGATTAACTTTCCTCTGCATAGTTACGTTGGTCAATAAGTCTCAGAGCAGATTCAAAACCCAACTCCTATGCTGATGCTTGGTCTGACTGGAAAGGCGATTGATGACATGAATTGATTCCGCCTATTGGCAAACCATAAGGAACAGATGGTTCTTGGCTTGGGAATGGATAACCAGATGGAGACTGACCAGGTGTACTGTTGGTTTATCCTGTGATTTCACTACACACAGCCAGTAACTCGTCCTTAATAGATGAAGTTAATTGCTGGCTTAAGACACTAATCATTTCTTTTGCCGGTAATGCCTCTGAACTAAAGGTGTCAGTTCTAGAAGTAAATAACCCTCAACCGGCTTCTCCATCAATACCAAGAGTTTCCTCCCTTAAGATGGAGTTTTGCTCTGAGCCATAGTCGACCCCGCAGCGAGATTTACTCTCTTTTTTTTTTTTTTACAACGACGCTACATCTTGGGGATCAAAAAAGCCTGACAAAATAGTGTCGTCGGTTTCCTGCCGAAATCATGAATGAAGTCCATTTCTAGAAGTCGTAGCCACCTCTGGGCTAAAACAGGTGAAGGATGAATTCCGTCTGTTAAGAGGCCAAAGTTCAGTGTTTTTTTTCGGGATCAAGGCCGACGTAAATCTGTGCCAAATTTTAAAGTTCTCCTGCCAAGGCGTGCATTCAGTTGAACAATGTTTCTGTTTATTGTTGCTACTTGTAACTCAGCTTTCATTTCTTGTTCCGCGAACACTCTTACATCAGAATGTCATTTTACTCCGTTGTACTGGCTAATAGATATACATGGTAACCCGATAAATTTTATCCGGCTACCATTTGAAAGTACCAGCTTTTGAATTCGTTCGCATTGTTCCTCTGGAGTTTTATGTCCTACGTGTCGCAACTCTAGTTGCCGATATTAATGTTTGATAGTTATGTCACTATTACCCGCCCATACATAAATAACAACTGGCTTTTTATGCCCATGTATGTAGTCAGGCAGGTGCAGTTCAAGCAAATCTACCAAAACCCTTGAGGTAGCCCAGGGCTTGTATGAAAACTTCTAAGGAACGTCCAGATTTGTTCTGGCTGTTTCCAAGTGTGACGCTTTACTATCCTATAGCAGTACCGCTATTCTTGAGCTGGTTCTCTGAGGGAGTATCAGGGGATTCCGATCCAGACACTTCACTAGCACTCTTTCTGTCATGAGCTATTTTCTTCAAATTTCCTGCTATTTTTCTTAAAATTTTCAGGCACAAATTGTATTTCCTTTACAGTATTTCGGTTGTTCTCTCTAACTGCAAATGAACTGTGGTTCACAGTGAACAATCAGTCCACTTAATATAAGCGAGTATATAGATTGAACTCTTCTGAGAAGAATAATTGCTGCACGCAGTGAACACCAAAGAAAACTCGTAATTACAGCTAATATAATATACGAGTATTTCAGGTTATCGCACAGGTCTTTCACAGTGACCAATGAGTCGACAGTTAATCCCAATGAGATTTTATATACACTTTCTAGATGTATAATTACTGTTCGCAGTGAACAGTCTGACAATGAATTAAACTAATTTAATTGTAATTAGGTAAGTGCTCCTCACCATACAAAATCAAACGAAATCCTGTCAATGCGACAATGGGTGAAAATTAATGTGAAAATGGGTGACTGGTTGCAGTAACTGCTAGCCAAGAGCCATATATACTTTTGTGAACTAATTTCTCGTCCCCTAAATATACACGACACACTTTTATCTCAGTATAAGACACGATGTACATAAGCAGCTGGTAAAACTATATAATTATTGTACTAAAAATCACGCCTACTGTACGGGAACGCAGCACGAGATCAATCCCACCTAACGAAATTACCGTATGGACCCTCCTTCCACTTTGCGGCAACTCCCTTCAGCGGCAAGGGTAATGCTGCGGGAGGGGCGCCATTTCAGAACCCTTTCACTAGACTGATTTTTAGTGCGTTAAAAATCACAATAATCTGACAGAAGTTCTATGTTTGCAAATGTTTTGCAAATGGTTTACGAATGTTCACCAAACAAAACTAGTTACCATGTAAATAAACTGTACCATAACCGCCCAAAAGAGGTTCACGAAAACCGACGCTGAAACTTCTTGTTTCCCGAACCGTTTCAACCGCGTACTTCGATGCACTAAAAATCCGACTTCTGACACCAGTTTGTTACGGGAACTGCTTGTCATTTGTGGGTTCACACCTAATGACAAAGAGATAACAATGTGTAAACTATGATTGTAGAGAGACGAATGTTTATTGCATATACACGGGAGTGCAATACTCGACTTATGTACCACAATACACCAGAGAGGTCTGGCGATAATACGTGGGCTGAAAAGAAGCTATAACAGAAGAGTCCATTACAGATTGAGAGGGGTATATCTCTAACAACCGTGCTGCCGTGTTACGTACTGAATGAAACGATACGAAATTATATGGGGTGTGTAAGCCTCATACTGGGCGAGGAGTCAGAATTTATCCCGCGGAAGACCCTAAAATGCACACTGAAAATTTGTTTCTTGAGTAACAAAGGAAGTTTCAACAGTAATTTACTGTTGTGTCTATATCACACAGACGTCAGCCTCATATACCTTTCTGTCATGCATGCAGTGTCTGAAATGTAAAGGTGATAGTCTTCATCATCACATCTTTGTGCAAAGTAGTTCGAGCGTCTCTGTCCGCCGCAACTTGCTGCCATGTGACTGCGATTGTCTGCGCTCATCATATCTTCCTGCGATTTTTCTGCGATACTCTCTATCCATCACATATGTTGGCGATGTAACTGCGATCCAATCTGTTCATCAAATCTTTCTGAAATATAAGTGCGATCCACTTTGGGCATCACATGTTTCGGCGATGTAAATGCGATGCGCTCCGTCCATCAAATTTTTGGGCAATATAAGTGCCTTCCACTTTGTCGATCAAATCTTTTTGCAATATAAGAGCGATCCACCCTGTCTATCAAATCTTTCTGCAGTATAAGTACGATCCACTCTGTCCATCAAATCTTTTTGCAATATAAGAGCGATCCACCCTGTCTATCAAATCTTTCTGCAGTATAAGTACGATCCACTCCGTCCATCAAATCTTTCTGCAGTATAAGTACGATCCACTCCGTCCATCTTTACATTAGGTAATCTTCACATCACACACATATTTACAGTATCACATTAAAAATATGATGGGGGCCTCCGTGGCTCACTCGGTTAGCGCGCTATCGCAGCACAATGACCCGAAGCCTCCCACCAATGCGGTCGCTGTGAGTTCAAGTCCAGCTCATCCTGGCTTCCTCTCCGGCCGTACGTGGGAAGGTCTGCCAGCGGATGGTCGTGGGTTTTGCCCGGGCTCTGCCCGGTTTCCTCCCACCATAATGTTGGCCGCCGTCGTATAAGTGAAACATTCTTGAGTACCACATAAACACCAAATAAATAAATAAATAAATAAACATGTAGTTTGAGCACATTTACAGTTATGAGACAAATAAAATTATACAGTAAGTATACGTAGAACGAAAAGAAAGGACCAGATGACTGACGATCCCCCAACAGTCCCAACCAGCCGGTAGACTGGGTAGTGGGAGACGGCCCAGAAGGACTATACCCACCCTCGCTGCCCGTACGATGTCAACTGGAACCTCCCACACACACATGAGCACACAAAACAAGAGAGCTGAAGATGTCCCCTTTCCAGTCCCCTCTTTGATTTGAACAATGGACATATGTGCAAAGGGTTACGATGGGGGTTTGCTTTAATACAGGATAAGAAAAATCATACACTGATAAAACTTTTACACTACCATTTTTAAGATGATTTCTTTAGGACCAGTTTTCATCAACGCAAACACCTAGAAGCTTTGTATCGGCAACTCTTGCAAGGGTTGAACCATTTAAAGAAACAGTGAATGGTGAATTCTGAGATGATCTTAAACGCTACATACTTCGGCTGAACATATATTTAGGTCTTAGGGGATTGATGAACATTTCATTCTCATTGCACCAGGATTCGATTTTAGCTAATCCCTCATTTGTTTTTCGTCATTCGTTTATTTATTCTGATATGACTTATCAGAAGAGCTTTACAAAGCTGAGTGATCAGTAAAGCATTCAAATGACATATAAAAGTGCTGGACATGCAGAGGTAGCCAGGTCGTTAACAGTAGGGCTCCATTTTGTGGAACGCCATCACATCTTCCAGCCATGTAACTTCCATCGTTCTTGTCCACCACATCTTTCTCCAGTGCTAAGTTCGACGAGCGTCTCCGTCCGTTACTTTTTACTGCAATGTAACTGGTACGTGTCGTCTCATCACATCTTTAAATTCATTTGCCTTCCGCACCTTCTTGTCCTATAGCCTCCATCTGTCGCACCTTCCAGTTTTTCATACTGTCCATCTGTCACACCTTCTAGTCATACGCAGTTTCCATGAGTCACATCTTCCAGTCATACACAGTGTCCTTCTGTCACACTTTGCTGTCATACATGGTGCCCATCTGTCACACATTCCAGTCATACATGGTGCCCATCTGTCACACATCCCAGTCATACATAGTGTATATCCATCTTGCCTTCCCGTCATGTCATTATTTATTTATTTGTTTGACTGATGTCTTAAGCCATACTCGAGAATATTTCACTTATCCGACGGCGGCCAGCATGATGGTATATTGGAGGAAATCCGGCAGACCGGGGGAAACCCACGACCATCCGCAGGTTGCTGGCGGATCTTGATCATACATACAACGATCCGTCTATCTCAACTTTCCGTCATGTGGGTTTAGTCCGTCCGTTATGTAGTCCCCATCCATCAAACCTTCATGTCATGTAGTCTCCGCTCGTAAAACGTTGCTGTTATGTAGGCTCAGTTCGCCACATCTTCATGTCACGTGGCCTCTGTCCGTCACACACCCCTGTCATATGGCCCCCTTCCGTCACACTTCCCTATCATGCAGCCTCCGACCGCCACGCCTTTATGTCATGTGGCCTCCGTACGTGACACCTTCCTGTTATGTAGCCTGCGTCCGTCACACCTTCCTCTCATGCGGCCTCCATCCGTCACACCTTGTTGTCATGTGGCCTCAGTCCGTCACCCCTTGCTGTTATGTAGTCTCCGTCCGTCACACTTTCCCATCATTTGGCCTCCGTTCGTCTTCACAGTCGCAGTGATTGAGTTAACGCTTTATGTATGTCCGAGCCATGTAATGGGGGCCGCTTACAGCATATAAAGTATTACTGATGTTGCCGTCTATTAGTGGGTAGACTACATGGTCAACACCTCCAGACGTACATCGCGCATATACATGCATATATTAGTAATGTTTGGGCTGTGATACTAGAGCGAAGCCATATCTGCAGACAGTGGCCGTTTGTGTGAATGAAGACAATAGAGCCAGCCTTCCTCGAGCACCTCCCTATACCTGCCGCACCTCGGTTGAGTGGTAACGTCCTCATTATATAAACGTCATGTCTGGCGGATATGTCATTCGGTCATGCCCGCCGGAAAACCGTCATTAACCTACATGGATATATGCATATACAGGTTGTAGGCATACATGTACGATAGTCCTTCGGTAAGCTACACAGACTGTACATCAGTTATGATCGATAGCTGTTACACACAACGAATAATTAACTACATGTGTACACATGCACACGGTTCTCCAGACCACGACTACACCATCGCCATCATATCGTATACAACATACTACTGGTGATACAAACGGTGAACTTCATTTGTATATTTGTTTAACAAACAATTCAATTAGAGGTAACTTATTTGCAGACAGGGTTAATTGTTTTTCTTACAAAGATACCAAGAGACTTTTCTACAGATAGACGCCTCTAATGTTATTGTGTGGGCATGGCGGCCAGTCAGATTCCCTGCTTGCTGTCAACTATAGCACAGCCACCTCTCACCACTGTGGTTGTTGGGAGTTCAAGTCCACCGCAGGGTGGTTTCCTCTGGTCGTTTGTGGGAAAGTCTGCAAGCAATCGGCAAATGGTCGCGGGCCGCCGCCATATAAGTGAAATATTCTCGATAACGACGTAATACAAAAAATAAGATTAAAAAAAAAAATTAAAGAACTTTAATGGTTGATGATTTCTCCACAACTCTAACCATTGCGTTCGTTAAAGGAAAGTTACAGCAGTTTGCAACATATCAAACCATCTCATGAAATCCACTGAAGTGGACTGTATAAATGTGATTTGGGCAAAACATTTCCTCCCTCATGAACGCCTGTCTATACCGGAGTACTAGTATATGCCACAAAGAACCCCTGTCCACAAGCCAACCCATATGGACAGGAGACTTTTTCTATATAAACCGCACGAGCACTGATTGTGACATATAAAGTCCCCATCTGTTGTCTGTTTATACGTGGACATGCCAAGACAAGTGTGCATAGACGTGGATATTTCCGGTAAGACTCTCGGTATCCTAGAAACGCCTGGACAGGTGTGGAATGCGCTCGGGCCTCGGGCAACCTGTCCGCAAGTTACCCATTTGGTAACGACCGGTACTAGTTGTACAAGACAAGAATGGCGCTATGCCCAGGAAAAATAACTGTACACAGTTTTTATCACTGTTACCAACTGACATATTTTTTTCGTTCTTATTTTATTACACAGATAAGCACCATACTCTTTCTCTCTACAGTTTCACTTCGTGTAACTTTATCACTCGTGCTTGGTTTAGAATAGAATGTGGTGACCGTTCTGCAATGGCCGAGTTCTATGCTAGAACAGCAGCCATTTCGCCATCTTTATGCTAACTATTCACACATGTATTACTAAGCCTCCTTCACTCACCCGGTGCACAAGCCGAGCTAACAAGGGCACATCAACAAACACTAACTTCTGACATTGTTCATCTCGGATGAACGGTCGGTTGTTAAGGTTTAATGCAGATCCATGCAAACTACAAATGCATTGAATATGTACTGGAATGAGTGAGAAAACCAAATCGATCCAATTCTGTGCGCCCCCACCTTGATCAGATTCAACTTCCTTACATTCGTGAAAATACAAAGGTTGAAGCATGGGACACCTTTTTCGCGCCATGTCGACTGGGTTTCGAGCTGACTTGACCAGTATTCTGCTGCACGGAGCGAGTGGTAAATAACAGAATGGGAAGTCATGGACCACGGTCACTGCACATGTAACTAGCACCGGACAGGTGCTGCTGTGATAGTCACAGCCAACTTCATCTAGCCACTGCATTGTGGAGTCCAACTCAGAGGATGTTTCAGAGGGTGCAGAAAAAAATGCAAGCTTTATAGTTTTGTTTAAAGACTTTATTAGCTAAAGTTCAGTGCATATTTTACTTCATATTGGTTCTTTACCAGTCACATTAAGACTACTGTGGTTTGCTGTGATGGCCGCCAGATCTTAGTAGCTGGTGCCTGAGACCACAGGGCCAGCCACTAGCTGTGCAGGTATCACATCAGCTCCAGTGGGAGGGGCGGGCCTGGATGAGAAGCTTCCTACCTAAACAGTGGAGGGGAGAGTAGGCTGTGAGCATACTGGGGAGACACTGTTCAGCACCCTGCCAGGCTCAAGCAGCTTAATGTGACCTGAAGGACAGAGTACGTTTCTAAATAACATGTACATAACAATCTTTAAAAAAAAAGTATTAAAACTAAATGAAACATTCCTTGATTAATAAACAATGCAAAACATCAATTGATGGTGTTAAAGACAGAGTAGTGCTGAAGAGATACGCTAAGGTACAACAAGCTCTGGCCTTAGGGCACCTAACAAGCTGGTCACTGTGCTTCCTTCCAGTTCTTCAGTACGCGTTAAAATCTCAAACTGACAACTGTAACAGACATAACATTATAGAGGCACATCCACTGCTGTACCTAATACTGGATCAAGATCATGACTTCCTGGTCTTATCTGGAACTGAGCACCCCTGAGCAGCTGTGGGGGGATGGGGGGGGTGTACAATGGTGAGCTAAACACTCAGTATTAAGGTAGGTAACTGGAATGTACATAACACGGAATTCACACACACACTAGGATATCACGAAGTGGCTAGAGAGCACAGGTTAGAATGACCTATACGAGTTAAGGCAGGGATATGCAGGCCCCAGGCCAACGAAACTGTAATGACTGGAGGAATGGTAGTCTTGACTGGTCACCATATCCTCTGTACACAACTCAAACAAGGGTAACTGATATGCTTTATGGTTCGTTCCTGCTCCGTTCTATAGAATGTACCAATTATACATCTCAAGGCTCATAAATGCTTAGTTCACATATATATATGACAAACAAATAACACATCACAACATTCAAAGCCTGCCTCATACAGTGGGGCCGTACAAGATAATGAGTCTTGAGTACCATTACAGCCATCAGAAATCAACAGAAATTTCAGTAAAAATCTTAAAACCATTCAAGACAAAACACACAAAAAAATGAATGTAAAAATTTTTCAGCAATGGTGACATTTGCTTTGGATAAAGTGACAACAGTTGTGCTTCCACACAAGTAAGTCTCAATAAATCTAATCTAGGGACAGCTATACAAGCTTAAGATCCAGGGTATATAGAGTTGATAAAATTGTAACCTTTGCTAGAGGCCTAGTAAGGCCAGCTACCAATAGTCTATGAGAATTTTAATAATGCTTGATGAACCACCATTCACACACACACACCGGTCTGGTGTCAACATGAATGCAATAAAAGCAATGCAGGGTTACTTCCTGAAGCATAAATTACATCTAAAAATCAATATATCCACATGTATTCTTGATTATTGTTCTCAATTTCTTCTTGTTTCACTAGAACACTGTCAATCCTATACCTATAACCCAAGTCAACGTCTATACAAACTTCACATAATGGGCAACCCCCCAATAATAACCATATAGTGGCCCCCTAAAAACAACACTGGGAGCCTCCCAGACATCTGGCAATATAGTGATTATTGAAATACTCCTACTGGCTCTAGGCGTGTCGTTAATAGTATGTCTCCTTCTCCAGCCAGCCACCAGGGTTCCGACGCAAGATGAATTTCCTACACTCGTCATAGATGAAGATGGCCAGGCTGAAGGGGATACCAGGGAACCACCAGGACAGGCTGAAACAGACAGAGCACACACAAACATGAGTCATGGGTCCGGTCATATAACCAGTGCTGGTCATACAGACGGAGTCAAACAACGACATTTATCCAGTGTGAGCACAGGATTCCATAAGTGAAATGGAAATAAGCTGAAGTGGATATCAAACAAAGGCTTTGAAGAAAATGTTTTTTTAACAAAGTAACTTGCCGAGTACTGCATGAATGGAGTGATCAACTACATCCACTGACAACTACAGAGAACATACCGGAGATTTTGCATACGCAGACCCTTGTCCAGTCCAGGACAGTACGTCATGAAGGCAGCTAACGCGGTCTCGAAGAACAAGCCGAACGTCAGGTGGTGGTTCCTATAGAAATGACGAATGAGTAGGACATATAAGGCTTGGCTACTGATTTAAACACAATAACTAGCATTAATTTACAACTCCCAAGCACTTCACGTATGAATATGTGTCAAGTATAAGAATCTGAACAATTCAATACATTATATTTATTTCTCTCCATCATCAGATATATTTTGTGAATAAAATGACTGTCAGGAGTCTTGCAAAAGCCGACACCAATGCGTTAAGCAGCAAAATGAACAGTGTGCCACATATGTGAACTTACTTCATTCCCTGGTGGAAGAGTGACAGTCTCCTGGTCTTACAAATGATCAGATCTGCCCACTGCACAACCACAATGGTCACAAAGAAAGCTGTGTGACAGGTGTACTCCAGGATCTTCCTTTGGTGATACGTCTGCAACACAACAAAGACACGATCTTCATAACAGTGTCCCACGACAGGTATACCTACACACTCCTTCACCAAGACATTCAAACTCAAGACGGAGCAGGTTTCATTACAGAATGTAATAGCATCAACAATAATTCATGAGTGAACGGTCATAGAAAGTTGGTCAGTATAAGAAGTTATACCACGCTGAAGGACATACAGCTGTGTACTCACCCATTCCTGGCCATAGGAGTCCTCCAGGTCGTTGATACCCAGGGCGTCCCATTCCACACGGATGCCCAGTAGACGGGACATCCAGAACCCATTCTCACCCATGATGACGAAATAGGTGAAGAAACCACCGGAGGCCTGGATCATACCAATCTGCCCATATGCCATACTGATCAGTCTGAAACAACAACAACAACATGCTGTAGTGCAACACTCCCAGGACATAAACTGGAATCTGTGCAAGACTGGAACTGTTAAAACCAGTTCATGAGGAGAATCTGCTGAGCAAGGGAAACACAAAAACTTACCTCTCGTTCACCAGCTTATCCTTGACAGGATCACGAGGCTGACGTTTCATGATGTCGCTCTCGGCAGATTCGTACGCCAGGGAGATTGCAGGCACCTACAATGAAGATATAACTTTCCTTTAAAAGATGGCCATGAACAGCTGCATATGATTTGGTGTTCAAATATTAAATATTTCTGTTTTAAAACTGAACAGAACTTTCATCATAACCAACAACTTTATCTGTTGAATTCAGCTGATCTTATTTGTCAAGTTTTTAGGTTATAGTACAGTATACATCTGTGACAAGCAAACGTGCTGGCCCACACCAATATGAAAACTCCCCACAGGAACTAGTTTAGGGTTGTACTTACCATGTCAGTTCCCAAGTCAATACACAGAATGGTGATGGTCCCAAGGGGCAGGGGGATGTCACACACAATGAAGAGGAGGAATGGGCTGATCTCAGGAATGTTGGAGGTCAGCGTGTAGGCAATGGACTTCTTCAAGTTGTCAAAGATCAAACGGCCTGAAAACACAGGAAGTGACCGTCATTTTTCTTAATCGCAGAATAACCACAGGGCTTGGGAATTCAGAAGTGGACTGGGAATTCAGCGCCTGCTACAAGTACATCACCATCTATGTGGGAAAAGCAATTCTTCCTAATATCCTGCTTTATGAAACCTGAACATACCTTCTTCCACACCAGTTACAATGGAGGCAAAGTTGTCATCCAGCAAGATCATGTCGGCAGCTTGTTTACTGACATCACTACCAGCGATACCCATGGCAACACCTGTAACAGACACAGGAAGTCTACGTCAGTATTCGCATTCTCACACAGTAGCAGACACAGCCTGATTTAGAGCATGTAAAACTGACTGAGAGCATGTAAAATTGATAGGTGAGGTTTAATTGCAACCCTTTAATGGTGGTTAGTTCTAGAATTACCAATGTCAGCTTTCTTGAGGGCGGGAGAATCATTGACCCCATCTCCAGTGACGGCTACGATCTGCCCCTGCCTCTGACAACCCTCGACAATGATCAGTTTCTGCTGGGGTGAGGTACGAGCGAACACGATTTCAGGGTGGTTACGCAGAACCTCATCAATCTGGGCTGGTGTCATGTCTCTCAAGTCAGATCCATGGATGACAGCAGCCTTAGCTTCCCTGAAACACAGTACACCACAAATTAAACCATCATGCCTCACTTTGACATACAGTAAAACTATTTGTGTAAGTCATTAATTACAGAATCATAACCGGTTCAAATAAGGGACAAAGGCCAGACTGCAAACATTTTATCATTCTGAGAACCTCCTAGACATGCACAAATGTTATAAAAACCACTACACAGATTTGTGGGCAACTCATGAGAGCTGTGTGTATGACAACATTACATTGTTGAGACCTGGCTGAGGTGGTGTCATTCTCACTTACTTGGGGTCCACCTCTTCTACCGGTACACCTCTCTCCGATGCAATGTCCTCTACAGTCTTACTTCCTTCAGAAATGATACCCACTCCTTTAGCAATGGCCTTAGCTGTGATGGGGTGATCACCAGTCACCATGATTACCTAGACAAAGGAGAGAAATAAGGCCATAAAGAGTGTTTCCAGGTAACAGAGCAAATAATGCCATTCCTCGCATGCAAAATACCAACTATGGAGAAATAAATCCGTCACCAAACTGACTTCTACCTGAACTAATCTAACCAGAATAATGAAAGAAATAACAAGAATGAATACTCCATTCATATGAAATCACTAAGGGCCTCTCCATGAAGACTAGTGCTATTACCTTGATACCAGCACTCCTACACTTGCCCACAGCATCCGGCACAGCAGCACGAGGGGGGTCAATCATGGACATGAGGCCAACGAAGCGCAGGTTCTCCAGAGGGAAGTTCTGTTCGTCAGGGTCAAACTCATAGCCAGGGGGGAAGTTGTCCGTTGGCAGGAAAAAGTCACAGAAGCCTGAGAAAAGAACACAGAGACACTTGCGAGTAAGACTTGGTGCTCCTCATAAGATACAGGTAACTAACCACACAAGAAATTAGGAAAATGTAAGAAATGTATGTGCAGTGTTTTCCAGAAACTTTCAGCTTACCGAGTACACGCTCTCCCAAGCCTCCCAGCTCCAGGTAGGCACTGTTGAAGGCATCCTTGAAGCTCTCGTCCAGGGGATATTCCTTGCCGTCCATCAGTATGGTGCCACACCTGTCCAGGATCCTCTCTGGGGCTCCCTTCATCACCAGCAGGTAGCGGGGATCATCAGGGTCCTCAGTCTCATGGATAGACACCTGAAACACATAGGGGACATAGTCTACAGAAACTGGCACAGAGCTCTTGTGTAAATAAGCCGCCTTTACAAATGCAACATATGGCTTAATTCACATAAATACACCAAAGCCATATGTCATTAACTTTAAGATTTTCAAGTGTATAGTAAAAACATATTTATTTTTAAAACAAAAAATGCTTGATCAAGATAGATAGGCCCTCCAAATCTCACAAGAGTTCATTGTAACACACACCGATAAATTAATACATGGAAATAATAAAGAAGGTGAATGTACAATTTATGTTGTAATGTAAGTACATGCAGATGTAGACAAAAAAAATATTTACAAGATAAAGTATACAGTATCACAACACTTACCTGGTATTTGTTGGTTGAGTTGAAGGGAATTTCACAAACTTTGCGATTACGTCGTCTAAACTCTACCACGTGGCCCAAAGACAGTTCCACACACTTCAACAGGGCAGATTCTGAGGCATCACCATTACACTCTCTGCAAGAGACAAGCAATTAGGAACAAATGCTTTACATCCATATTTTCGCACACCAGACTTTAATTGCTTTGGAGCAGGTAGGAGGCTGACACCACAACTGAGTTAAGCTGGTATGATTCTCACCTCTTCAGGACAGGCACATCCTCCTGGCCAGCCTTGAACTCTGCACGGTTACACAACATGGCCACTCGGGACAGAGCAACCCAGTTAGCGTTGTCCTTGCCATAGGTAGCATCTGTAAGTGGAAGACAGCCACATGTATTTGCTTATAAATGACAGGTAACTACTAATTCCTAAACACAGGCAGAAAGAAAGAACAATAATCAACCTAATTATTTTCTATCAAGATGTTTTCTCTGCTCAGAGCGCTGTGTATGTATAATCAGAGTGATCAGAGCCATGGAAGTTAGCAGAACATAACACAGATCATCACTGCAGAAAGTCACAATGAAGCTGGGAGAGTGGCTGCCATAGCCTGTACTTACTGGACTGGTCATCACTGGTGTCTGCCTCCATGATCTTGCCGTCAAACCACATGTGAGCCACGGTCATCCTGTTCTGTGTCAGGGTGCCAGTCTTGTCCGAGCAGATGGTGGAGGTGGAGCCCAGGGTCTCAACGGCCTCCAGATTCTTTACCAGGCAGTTCTTACTGGCCATCCGTTTGGCAGTCAGGGTCAGGCATACCTACAACACACCACCGCCACGTTCATACACAAACAACCCAATACATGCTCATACTAAATTCAAGACAGATCTTCAGTGATTCAAAGCAAAAACATTTCAGGTCCAAGGATTTCATATCTGTCTTAAGACTCACGTCAGACGTGTGGTATTTTTGATCTGAACTTAAACACTACTTTTTAATTCTGATGTGAAAAATACAGGGCAAATCGTAGTATAAACAATAAAACTTCTAAAGATATGTCACAAGTCTAAAAGAGTAAACTGTTTCAAAGCTAAGACTAAGCTTCATGTTCCTGGAGCCTGGGGTACACGTAACAAACCAAAGACATTTCCATGTGGTGTAACACACATTCCTTGTGGGGATAAGACATTGGTAGCTGGCGAGGCTAAGAAGGACAGCTGCTTCTGGTAACAAGGATCCACTTACTGTGACAGTGGCAAGCAGGCCCTCCGGTACATTGGCCACAATGATACCAATAAGGAAGATGACAGCGTCCAGCCAATGGTAACCCAAGATGAAAGCGATGATGAAGAATGTGACACCCAGAAAGACAGCCACACCAGTGATCAGATGAATGAAATGGGCAATCTCCTTGGCAATGGGTGTCTCTCCAACTTCCAGGCCAGAGGCCAAGTTGGCAATACGTCCCATGACAGTACGATCTCCAGTCTTCACAACAATTCCACGGGCGGTACCTGCACAAAACGTTAACAATCAATAGTGGAGAGGGTACATATTCCTCATCCCATATTACACCTGGTTACATATTAACCATCCACAAACTTTTTTATTAATTTGACTGTTCCTTAAAAGTCATGCTCAATTTTTCACTTATTTGACAGCTGTCAGTTTTAAACGTGAAGGAAACCTCTTGAGAACATTAGAATACACTGGAAAAACCATGGACAATTGGCAAATTATTAACCAATTATCTTGTGTGTGACCTGAACACTTGACTTGCACACCATATTGGTAGTTTTTATGTAGGTCATCAGGACATCCTGAAAGATCCAACTTATCAGAGTGACTGAATCTAGCCGACCATAATAGATTCATTATGGCTGTCAAGGGCATGGAAGTTGGCAAGAAGCTTACCTTCTACAGCGTTAGTGGAGAAAAAGGCCAAGTTCCTTGTTTCCAGCGGGTTGTCATTAGTAAACTCTGATGTCCTAGTCTGAGGCTCAGATTCTCCAGTCAGCGAGGAGTTGTCCACCTAAACAGCAACACACAAAATCAACAACTGTTCACATCCGATTCTGCAAATCATTTACATGTTTGTGGCTAGACTATACTCTTTTCAGTCAGGGTGTCCTGGTGATTGTACAATGTACATGTCTATTAAGGCTGTACTACTGCCTATGTGGTGCTAGGCCATAATCTTCCACACTTACATGTATGACTACTTTACCAACATTTCCAATAATTTGTCTTTAAAGGAGCAACTGAATCCTACAAAATTCATTCACACTGCATCGGTGCACACTGCATCCGTGTGAAGACAACATGGTATGTGATCTGCTCAGAGCGCTGTGTATGTATAATCAGAGCGATCAGAGCCATGGAAGTTAGCAGAACATAACACAGATCATCACTGCAGATATGTGTACTGTACAGCCATCAGAGGGCGGTTACACAAGCAGTTTAACAGAACAAATACCGTACCTTGAAGCTGTGGGCACTAATGACACGGAAATCCGCTGGCACTCGGTCACCAAATTTCACCTCGATGATGTCCCCCACCACCAGCTCCTCAGCTCGCACGTTCAATTTTTCTCCACCTCTCACCACAATGGCGTACTAATAAGGAAAATGCCCATGTCATGTCACAAGCCAGCATAAATCAACACAAAATTACCAAATAATTGTTATCAAAGTTTCAAAGGAAAAGCATGCTAAGTTCAGGTGCATGGTAATACAGTGTAAACTGAATGATTACTTAATATCAAGTAAATGATTATATACAGTTAAGTCAACAATGATACTCTACAGCTACAATTTTCCTTTCCTACCTTAGTGGCACAGAGTAGCATCAAGTGCCACACTTGCAAGTCGTTTCTTGTACAGTGCATACCTGACTAGTCTTATTCACGACAACTTGGTCAGAATATCTTGGTGAGTTCATGACGAGATGTAGCCTATGTACTTACTTGAGGAACCATATTTTTGAAAGACTCCATAATCCTTGAACTCTTGGCTTCTTGATAATACGAAAAACAACCCGTAACAATGACAACAGCAGCCAACACAATACCAAGATATAACTGAAATGAAAAACCAAGAGGTTGTTATTCACGAAGCTCTCCACACCAAGCAGCAAGTATGGTACCATGCAATTTGACCTGTTCAAATGCACTTTCAGAAGCAGATAAAGGCCTTACAATGATACCTTCATGTTAAGACTTTATCAAACATTTAAACTTACAAAAAACTCTTTAAGTGGACCCATAAGGTGAATAAGGTGAAATTAAATAAGTAAAATTAACCCCGATACTCTGGAGTTGTATTTTCTAGAGAACATTCAGCTACCTAACCCTTAAGAAGAATAGTGTGGTACTTCCCAGTTCCATGTATTGTTCTGGAAGTGTATCAGCCTTTGGGCAGATACGTTCACGTTCCATTCACAATTTACCAGTGACTACTGCAGTTCATATATATTTAGCTGGTTAAACTTCCCTACTTTTCTCTCAATAATATTCTGCCCAGTGGTAGCGAGCACGAACTTACATTATCACCAGGTGGGTCTTCAAATGTTCCGGCCTGGATTGAGTAGGCTATAAAACAGAGTATTGCTCCAATCCACAGTAAAATAGCAAACCCTCCAAAGAGCTGTTTAGCAAATTTCACCCATTCTGGTGTGGTTTTAGGCGGTGATAGCTGATTTGGTCCATCCCTGGCGAAGATTTCACGAGCCTGCTCTGCGGTGTGACCCTGTAAACAACAGAATTCTTGTTAGTCTTCATCATGTTGCTAATGAAAGGAAGTGTGGGAAAGAAAACAAAAAGCATGGTTCAATATGGGGCTAATACTTTAAATCCTGTCACTTCAAAAGCATTTGCCACAACACAATAGCGCTGAAATGGTGTTAAGTCATAATCTTTAACTTTTGATATGGGTAAGAGGGTAAGTATGTAAAGCAACACTATGGATGTATGATGAGGTGAGGTGTCAATCAGAATTCACAAGTCCAAGTGGTATGGGTGTAAAGGAACACTTTGGATGAATGACGTGCTGATGTCAAGCAGCATTTACCATATCTAAGTTGTATGCGTGTAAAAAAGACTTTGTATGTATGATGAGATGATGCCTTAAGAAGAATTCATCATGTCTCAGGGGTATATGTACAATGGAACACTTCCAATGGATAATGAAACGCCCTTTTTCCAGCACAATTCACTACGTGTACATGATGAACATTGTAAGGAACCCTCCAGAAGCACAACGTATGATAAGGAGGCACTTACCATGTTTGGGTCTGTTCCCAGGCGGTCGTACAACTCCTCCAGTGAAATCCTATGCTCATCCTGTGTACGACAAAGTATTTTCTCATTACAACAGGAACATGGAAAAACACGGCAAAATCCTTTGTAATATGAAGCAAACTAGAGTTAGAATACTACTATATCCTGTGTACAGCCATGTGCTCATACTCACCATCTCCAACTCCTGCTTGAGTTCATCCATGTTGGCCTTCTTCTTGGCCTTCTTGGCCTTTTTGCCCAGCTTCTCATCTTGGGCTGGGGTGACAGCATAGCGGTAGCTGTCCGCTCTCGGATCCTGTCAACAAGAAACAACAGTGGTTGTTAGAAGACAATTGTACCACTTCAGAAGTGTCTCTCCACACTATGGCCATCTGCAAGGTCATCTGCACACTCTGCAGGAGTACACACTGCATTATGTTAACTTTCCAATAAAGGATTTATATTCAGAATATATAACTTTAGGTAACCAGCAACACAACAGGCTTTTCTTTATTTATTCATTTATTTTATTGGTGTTTTAACACTGCACTCAAGAATTTTTCACTTATACAACGGCAGCCAGCAGTATGAAGGGAGCAAACCTGGCAGAGCAGGGAGAAAGGCTATTTTTCAAGATTGTCTGAAATTATTAGATTAAAAACATGTGACTAGAAATTAATATATTTGACATCCTGAACAAATTACTGATGAAAAGCACAAAACAATTTTTTCAATCACAGAATAATAATTAAAACCTCGCAAGGAATAAATCTTAAAAACACACTGATTAAAACAGATTAACTACTACTATTTATACACCTCAAATACTTTAATAACGTAAGTACACATGTATGCTATGTACAAATATACGATTTGTTGGCAATTATGACATGTTAATTTTATTTCATTGTTAGTTAATACCACACTCTGAACAAAAATTTACTGTCACCATTTGCAGCTCACACTAAAAGATTAGGTAATTTATTTAATAATGTATTGCAATGTGAATTTCTGCTTGATCTCATTATCTTAACACAGATGTGCAATTATGAAGTTACACGTTATCTCATTTGTGGGATCCAGTACCTCAGGAATGAATTAGAAGAAATCATACAAGAAATGTCAGCTTGTTCAAATGGAAGAGAAAAATCAAGACTGATATATATATAAAGGGAATGTGATTTCTTTTAGTGGTAACAGAATCTTGATCATGCAAAATAACCCTCCTTAATTTCTGGGGCAAATGAGGTACAAGTATGGCTGTAGCAGCCAGCACACTGCAGACAATGCTAGACAACATGTCAGGACAGGTCTGAGGAACGGATTTTACAAGGTCTCACTACTGCTATTTATGGCAGCTAATGACTGATACAAGTTGAACTCTCAGACTGCCAGTGAAGGTGACAGTGACCTTCAAGCCACTCAAGCAGAACCTCCAACTTCTCATGCACAGATATACACGTCTACATCTAGTCACAAGCAGACTTCACTTAAGCTAACAGGTGCATGTGAGATTTCTTTTAATTTAGGAAGCACCAGCACTAAGCGGTAGTAAACAATATGAGATGTGAGCAGATGTACAGGTGAGAGATTTAAACTACCTGTGCTAAGGGACACACGCTATACCTTTCCCACCTGACCTACATAAAGCCTAAATCAAGGTGCACAGCTCCCACCACAGGCAGAAAAGCTGCACCTTTACATCTCAACAGGCACACACAAGCTACATGTAATTTCTCTCTGGCATGCTCATGCATATTCCCCTTGTCTGAAAAGCTATTGTGTAACTTCAGGCTCCAGCTGAGCCATTACAAAGATTAGGAGTACTGTTAAAACCCTTTAGTCTCTATTAGGTTTTAAGCTGTGGCGATTAAGTGTAGCTAGCTTGGGAATTCCTTTTAGGTTGAAAGTCTATTCCTACTTGTATATCTACCAGCACAACACAGAACAATACATACATATGCATGACTTAAAATAAATCAGAATTTGTACACTGGTTCTCTGGTTAAGTAATGTACGAGATAGGTGCAGCCACAAGTATTTAGCTAGACAGACATTGTTAAACACAGGAAGAACTACCATGTACGCATGAAAACAAGATCAAACGAACTGACAGTTCAACTGTTGGCCAGCAGCCTATGCACCATGCAGCATCATTCATCATACGACCTTGACCTTCAAGCCTAACCATGTGATTCAGGCATGACTGCACAGAGTATACAGGTACCTGTAAACTACACACAACTGTACTTAGTCATCCAACAGTGGACACAGCACAGACATAAAGCCTGCATACTGTGATCAGAATAGCAATGCATGTGTTTAGTGCTCATCTCGGGAGTCACAGACACCTTCAAACATGTGTAATACTGCAGTCATCAGTTCATCACTGCTGACATGTATATGGCCCTAAGATATAATTCTTACTAAACCACAATTACACCCAGTAAACACAGGATATACCTGCTTTCAATGCTCAAAAGATTTGGTTCACAGTTCATTCACCCGGTTGTGAGAGGTTGAAGTAGACACTGGGCACTCAGCCTGAACACGGCTACTCATCCCCCAACCCTGATCACACAGAGGTTGAAGTACTACGTGTTTGTACATGTAACAGTGACTGCCAGTGTTCCCATCATGCCAGTCTATGCGATGATGATGAAATGTAGTTTGTGGGGTATTGATTTGCTCAGATAAACCGTACCAATACCTTGATTCAGTCAATAATGTGGCTGGTAAACCCATCAGCAGGGATGCTACAGGAGTAATACTGTAGCCGAATCCTAGCTCACTCTTATCAAAATAACTACAGATTTCAATACATCACAAAATGCCAGTTCAATCGTGATAATTAACACAGACCGATCAATAGCTGTGGATGCGTGGCAGGGTGGGTGGGGGAGTTGATCACAGCTCTGCCTGCTGGGCTCTGGCTGTTTGCCCTTGATGGACTCCCTCAGTTTCTGCGTTCATTCTACAGCCCTGCTTACCCCTTGCCCAGCTGTTCGCTACATTACATGAATCTCTCAGAACAGATGCAAGCTCTCTAATTAGCAGCCACCCACCAAACATTCCTTAACTTAGAAGCAGGAGAAGTTAACCTATCTGTGACTGCTTGCCCTGGACGCTGCAGAGGGTAGGGCCCACATAGTACATGAACTCCAGACATATAAATTACATTTACACAAAGATCATGGTGATAAACTGTGTAAATAAATTTCTCAACATCAACTACAAACAGCAAATGTTAATAATGCAGTACACTGTTAGCTTATCACATACATTTACACTTTTACAATCGAACCCAGCAATCATACAGTGAAATGTTTTCTTTTCCCAGGAACACAAAGAAAGCATTTAATCCTATTTTGATGGAGCAATTTCTTGTAAGAACAGAGACAAATGTGAAGAGCTTCACACATGAGGAAAGCCAATGTCAGCTTGTCAAAGCTCCAAGCAGTCTGTAAACAAGTTCTCCTTTACTGAAGGCAGTCAGAAGTTATCTGATAATAATGCATAGCTCACACTTCAGTCCAACTTCTCATCCCTTTGTTCCATGGCTGATTTGATCTGCAGTGAGCCTCATTAACCACATACAGGTGATTTGTATTCACTTGTATTTATTTATTTATTTGATTGGTGTTTTAAGCCATACTCAAGAATATTTCACTCAGATGACAGCATTATGGTGGAAGGAAACCGAGCAGAGCCTGCGGGAACCCTAAGACCATCGGCAGAATGCTGCCAGACTTTTCACTTGTAACATCAGAGTAAAGGAGTATGTGGGTCATTCAAGCGGTGGCTGAATTACACACAATCACCTGGATCTGGGTAATGTACAGTGCTCCATCCTACTCTGTGCACACACAGCCACCGAAAAAACTGCATATCTAGGTCATATATAAGGGTCACTTCACCAGGCACTATCCTGACAATTGTATGTAACAAGCCGGCTAAAGGGATAGAAATCTCTGACCAGACAGTTCTTGAGGATTCTGTAGGCAGTCATTTACACATATGGACATATCTTCTTCTGAAATTCATACGGAATTTTGTTGTCATTACATACTTACAACAAACAATATGGTGATTCAAAATGATAAAAGGCAAATTCTTTAACAATACAATAAAGTTACGAAATCAGAATTACTTGATTTACTTCTGCAAACATCTGCATTTGTGGAGATTTAACACATGCATGACAAATAGCGCAGGAGGACAAATGCCTGTGAATTCTCACTACAAAGTTAATACAGAATTATATGTATTATTCTTTGTCATATTGCTGGATCCAATCAGAAAATTTCACACTTACAGCATCAACGCTAGCTGATTACTAGTCATTGAATCACATGCAACACAAAAAGTGATTAGCTAGCTAAAATACAAGTAGGCCAGCAGCGACTGTTTAGTTCAGCCCTGGAAAGCAGCACAGAAGCTACAATTCAACATAATCCCATTCTCACCACCTGTGATTTACGGTTTTACCTTGGTTTTCATATTCTTCAGCACACACAAGGTTAACCCATTAATTCAGACATAGACAATTCATTACTTATTGATGATCAATAAACTCTTAATAATTAATATGGCATTTCACATGCAATTTGTTCTTTTCAGCCCTGCCAATGTTATGCAGCTTTTCGTATATCATAGTGTGTACTGTACACGTAGTACAGCTGGCTATAGTTAGTGCCCAGATGTTGCATCTCAGGCAAAGGTCACCATGAATGGCGGTGTAAATAACAAAGCTCTGTCCATGGCGAAGTTGTACATTTTGCCAGATTATGAGGGTTGTATTTACCTTAGAATAACATTGTCATGTCTGTTTGGAAGACAGTAGGATATTATCTGGGGAAACATAAGTTTCAGCACCAAAAGTAATAATCTAGGACATCTATTTGCTCCTAAAAAAAAAAAATAAAAAGATCAAAATTTTAGGTTGTTAAGTGCACTTGAGGTGAGAAGGCTACCCAGAGGAATCTAACACTTTACACCTGCCTCATTGGTGTCCATCACCTGGCCTGCTGCCAATTTTCTCAGCAGGACTCCTAAAGCATGTAGTGTAGTACTCCGCTACCTATACAGCGGGATCATATGTATCACTCATGACAATCTCATTCTCAAGTCAGATTCACCTACTTCTTACTGACTTGTCATCCACACATTCCTCTCTCATCAAGGCAAACCAGATGCAAGATAGGGGCTATACATGTAACTGTTATCTGCATGCACATGCTGGGTCAATGTACATGGATTTCAGATTTTGCAATTCTTTGTTGTAAAATATGAGATATCCTGGCATTAAGAAAGTAAAATGTGTGAAGTGTGGTGAAAGGTAACTGGAATGTATACATGTTGAAATCTGCTAGGCCTGATAAACATTCTGAATTGGGTACAGCACAAACTGATGTTGTCATTTCCTGTTTGTGGCCATCTGACCTTAGCGGACCGAAACAGGATCTAGCTACATGTAAGATCATAGATCCTCATCAAAGTATCTAAGAGTATATACATTTTATGAATATCCTGGTTTGCAGCCACAAAAAAAGTGACTACAGCCTACACATTTTAAATAATATTTTTTGTATCAACCTAACCTTACAAAACATTACTAAGACCATGAACAAGTCTATCAAATTTTCTCAAGAGCCAACTTTTACCTACAAGTATCTGTTACCTCCTGCTGCCATAAGTATCAACACCTATCATGACTTCAACTAGAAGTATTCCTAGTCAATGAAGCATTTCTTCTAGAACAGCAGTGGAAAACTACCCTGCTTTCTCTTGGCTCTGCTGCAACATGACCCAAAGCCTACATTTAGGCTAAGGCAAACCCCTCTGAACAATGACCCACATGTTACACCACTTCTAACCCTTTTTGCAAACATCTCAAAATACGTATTAAACTCCTGCCCAGTTTATCTCTGGTTTGTCAGCTACTATAAATCTTGAAGCAAATGTGCCTTTACTTAATGCATATATGTAGTCAGTACAGCCAAGTTACATGTAAACAGTTTAAATGTGCGCAGAACTCAAAACAAGTCTAAGTGAGCAGAACAGGGGCAATAAACCTCTGCACTTTACACAATGTTTATTGCTTAGTTGCAGAAAAATTTGCAGGGACAAACAGTTGCACTCAAGTATGCAACCAGTTCAAGAAGACCTACATGCCACTGTAAACATGAAGGACAAGGCATAGGATTTCCCCCAAGTTTAATATAGTACTACACCACAGAACTTCATGAAGAGGTTATGAGCTTTGACATAGCTTGATGGAGACGAATACACAAGTACAGCCTGTCAGTCCAAGCCATACATGCCTGAGAGGTGGAAACATTTCTGAATAAACAGTGTTCCAAGCTATATTCTTACCTTTTCTTCTGTTACTTTGTATCGGTTAGGCATTTTGTATGCAAGCTTTGCCTACTGCCACCTGGTCATAAAACTTGGCCTGTGTAATGAAGCGTCACCAGTTCGGTGGAGCGGGAAGGGTCTAATGCAGGGCTAAGTACTCCTGTACTGCACCACTGGCCAGCAAATGTAGTGAATCCCAGCTGACCCTCAGGTGTCCTCCTGCCGGTGCTATACCCCCAGTTTTAAATTTAAGTAACTTACTACAGGTATTGGAATTACCACCCTGCTTACATGTAAGTCACAACCTTCAAATCCTGTGACCCTTTCCTGACTGCACCTTTCTCTAACCTTCAGCTTGCATAAATTTATTTGCACCAAGGCCTCCCCTTCCAGCTGAACCAGTGTGAAGTGCTGCAAGATCCTGTTCTCAGTTGACACAGCTGAGCCGGGACAAACTGGGATGCAACCTGATTGAACAAAGCCACACAAAGGAGGCTGAACGCAACTGACATTCAAACTACAGCAAGTGTAGTACCTCCCACTAAGCGGTCTATAAATGTACTTTCAAACAAAAGCACGTGGACTTGAAGGGTGACAGTGAGCCAGCCGGGACTGTTACCTCCTGCTGCCATAAACGAAGTCTTGCTGGGATTACTCAAGACACAATCCAAGTTCCTCAATCCCCCCAATCAACAACTGTTTAAACAATTGCATATCTGCTGCAGGGGATTAAGATTTAGTGCCTTGGATAAAGAAATCCACATCCATGTAGGGATTTACTGTGGATTTGTCTGAACATGTATGATACAGATTACAACATCTGCAGACTTGTGAATGAAGTTTGTTCTGGCCACTTAAGCTTAATTTCTTTATAAACGAATCTTAACTCAAATATTTCACAATAAAATTAACCATGTACACTGTACTTAGAAATGCATTGTTTCTAGTTCAACTGTGACAGCTAGTGTTAGAAGACATGGTAATTCAGACCACTTAATCAGCAAGGGCGCCAGTAACATCAAGTAATTACTCCACGTTTCTTAGTTAGGGGCCTGTTGCCAGGCCATTTCCAGACTATTACTGGACTACATGTATATAGCAGATATATGCCAGTGTACTGTCTGCATATCACATACCACACAGTTAAACTAAGGCAAGTCTTCTGTTTGTAGCTCACACAATAAAGTGCCAAACCAGGGACTGATAAATATATGCTGCTATTTACATGTGTGGAGGAAATGTTGCTAGTTTCTACAAAACAAAAAAAAATCTGCTTTTCTCTGTAAGAACTATGATGAACAGATGACAAACAATGGTAAAAACCTATATCTTTCTGCTCCTGAGGGCAAACAGGTAAAAGTTCAATACTCCATCTTTCTCACCCGTGGGTTAACACTGTGGGGTATTTACAGGCTAACTCAGAAAAATGCCATACACACTAGTTCAACCGAATTTTCCTATGCATTGCCAGGCTGCGACACAGAAGCAGAAATTTAAAGCTCACTTACTTCCAACTCAGGGACATATCTTGAGCCATTTTAGTTCAGGAAAACGTTTGGGCCCCAAAGTGTTAGGCGCCCAAACCGATTCAAGCTGTTTTGAAACTAAAAAGCAGATTGAACACAAATGTGTTGGTATACCCATAAAAAGTTAAGTTATCGTACAAATATCTGTCATTCACATACTTGAAAACCCTGTGAAAGCAACAGTGGGAGTTGCATTTCATCAAATTTATTACTGCAAGGTCACGTTGCATTCATGAAGTTTGGGATCAGAACAAACATTTTTTTCTAGATATGGCCCTGCAACTATATAGCAATGCCTGTCATATACAGCAGGCGTTTCGGGGTTTTAAAGGTGTAATACATACAAGTCGAAACCAATGAAGTATTTCATTGATTCCTACATCTAGACTTACAAGCCAAACACATGTGGTGGACAAGTCCCCCGTTTTAAATCTAGATTCATATTGCGAAATCCTCAGAATTTTTCCGTCTATCGATCGTTAAAAATTACGTATATACACCAATAATTATTTGACTACAAAAATACTCAATACTCTTTTCTTTCAGATGCAAACATCACAAATCCTGTACACCACTCAAAGCATGCAATGATGGTTTGCAGGATGGTGGAGAAATTTTCAAGCATTTACTATGGTCGCGTGTAAGTGTAAAATATCGTAGTGTGTGTGATTTATAACATACGCTCTTGATAACAGATGTTACAGCCTAAATTTGACACCATACCAATATCTTAAAATACTGATAAAAGTAAGCGACAACCACAAAATTAAATGAAAAATTCTCACCGACTGTCCCTTCAACTTCGTAGACGCCATCTTGTCAATGGGCGGTCTCTCCAAGCGAGATGGCGTAACCACGTGACCAATTCAACTGCCAATCATTTCTTGACGTCAACTGACGTGCGAGGCATATTTTTATACCTCATCCGTCGCAATTTGATTGGCTGGAACAGAATCCTCTGTTTTATTTCTATGTCGACTGAAACCACATGGCATTTGAGCCGCACTTTGCTTTCACAGCAGGGAAATACATGTAGTGCATATTGGCTGCAAGTGGAAGATGCCCTTTCACGTAACATACAGCAAATGTTCAGAATTACAGCCCTATGTGTTAGAAGCCCGTCTTAGCTAAGTGCTGTTAATCCCATTAGTGATATGAATGTTAACTGCACTATGTTGCTCCTGCGCCACTTCCTTGGCATTTCATCTCTTGACCTGTGTTATCTCCCCTGATCTGAAAATCTGTAACGGGTACAGCGCGTCTAGGGTGTGCTTCACTGCAAAATGAGTACGAATTTTGGGAATACATATACGTAATTTCTTTTATGCTTAGCTAGGGGATAATAATAAAAGCCAAGGAAAAACAATACGAAGGGAGATAACCTTATACAACATCTGACGGTGTCCACGAACTCCTGAATTGTTTTTATATTTATATATCTTATATACACGTATAGATCTATTAGGCAACGATATTTAAAGTAGCTCGGATCTCAACATTTAACTGGTGCAATTATGTGTCATTCTGGATTTTAGCCTGTAAAACAGGTATAGGTATCTGTCAAGTTGTCAGCACGAACAAACTAAGGTGCATATGGGCCTATAAGCCTATTAATGGGAGGGCGGTATATTTTTTAATCTCTTGAGGTGGCGCTGGTGTGAAGTAGGACCTTAATTTTGTTACGTCAAAAATTGAATTGTATTGCAAAGCCTACAACGTTACAATGTATCTGTTTCTGTTGTAACGTCCCACAGTTTTTAATGTGACGTCATTATGATGAGTGGGGAAAGGAACATTTGGCATCATTATATAATGACATCAAAGTCTTACTGTCGGCTGTTTGAAGGGTCCCAGTTGTGTCAAGAATATACGTTTGCAAGACGGTAGATAGGCCTAAATTGCATAGCTGCACTTTGCACGAAACAGGTATAGGCTTACACATCATTGTATAAACGTATGTGACATGAAATTTTAAAGTTACATAGGCCTTATTGCCAACTGAATATAGCCTATTGCAAAAGAACTATTCACCATGATCGCCCGATTGCAAGGTTAGGCCTATATGATAAGTGTTCTTCACTTATATAGTTAAGCTATATATATGTCTGGGTCTATACCAAGTAGCTTTTGTACTGTTGTTTATTTTCACTCGGGAAGTAGGCCTACACTTTATTAGAGCATAGGCCTATATTTTCAGATTTTACGCATGGATTTGTTACCGGCATGTATAGGAAATGGTCATCGACCGTTCGCTTGAACTTTGCCAGTGCATGAAATGGCCCACGATTTATGCACGAAATCACCGATGAATGGTGTTATAGAACTTCATTCTATACTAGTGAAAGTCAACATATATAAGTAGCATAGGCGTCGCCAACAATTTTAGAAATGGGTCGACAATATATGCACAGTTCAACAGGCGAAGATCTATATAGGGACCCGGATACGGCGGCCGTACAGGCCCCAGAAGCACAGAAATCCTAGCGGGCTGAAGACGAACCCTGACAACCGTCAGTAAGAAAACGAGCCGACATTCCATCCCCGACTTTCGGCATCTAATATAGGCCTGAAGGGGTAGCCGAGCGTCAGATATGACCTGATGGGGCGGTGAAGTATAGGCCTATTAGAACTACATGTATACCATCCCTTCAGTTCATGCGAAGGCCAAAGAACCGCCTAGGCCCCGGAAGCTCTGATATTTCAGATAGCATGGAAACGTGTTTTGGATGATTTCTGGTAACTAAATTATGACAGAAAACCAAAATAAACTACACGTTGGTCCTTATTTATACATAGTTATTTATTTCTTTGATTGGTGTTTTACGCCATACCCAAGAATATTTTACTTGCACGACGGCGGCTAGCATCATATGGTTGGAGGAAACCGGCCAGAACCCGGGGTAAAACCCATGACCATCCGCACATTGCTGGCAGACCTTGCCACGTACGTCCCTATTCATATGTCTGAATCGTGAATAGTTGTCCGTTTGCTATAAAAGGAGACAATTAGGAGAAAATATCCCAGTCCACTATATATTCAAGGATTTAGTGAGACTGAATAAAATTACATGTATATCTTTTGTTGAATGAAGCAGTGAAACGACTATCCCGTTTCAACAGGGAGGGTTCGCACAGGCCTCCTCGACCCCAGAAGCTCTGGCATTTCTGATAACCAGAGAAGCGTTTTATGCGATTTCTGGTGCATGGCCAGATCTAGGAGAATAAGCGGACGTGTTGGTGCTTTTCTTGCTTTTTTCAATAATGAAGAGTGACATCTTTCGCTTCTTTTTTTATTCTCCTGGTAAATACGATTTTACATACAAATGGATAAGTCAGTTTCTTGTCTTTCAATAATACTTTGTTAATATGGCGACCAGTGTCAGTCATTATATATACATGTATAGATGGACGGTAAATTTAGACCCAGTATGTCTGTTTCTTTCAACTTGTCATCTATGTTGAGCTATCTATAAAGTCACTCCTACACACTATACTAGTTTCGTCAGTAACTACACAAGCTGCATGTTCATATGTTGAATGGTTCCTGGTATAAACATGTTCTCGCCACAAGGTGGCAGAAATATTGCGGAAGTGGCGTTAATCCACCATTGGGCTTCCCTGTTATTCCAAACAAAATACAGCTGTAATACTTTTTCTCATAATGTTAAACTCCACTTAGGGTTGTAAGGTTTTGAGACCAACATCACTAGCTGCCTCAAGTGACGTAACATAATTAGGCTTATACTCAAGAAGAATTGTCATGTTAGAAAATCGCTATCATATATAGGTGATAAAAATTTCGTTTATTAAAGTCATATTATGTCAAATCAGGACAGTGTCACAAGATGGTCTCATATATACGAACATCACATTCAAAACTTAGACCTACTATAGACTATGGCATTTATCTATATAGCTTGCTGCTTGTGTTTGAATAGTTCTAAGGTCACCAGAGGGAATCAAGGTCGACTTCGCATCGAAAGTAAATTTACAGATACTAATATCAGGAATTTGAGAAAGTACATTAACTGTATTTTCCTGGCAATAAAGTGGACACCCAAAATGTCGATATGCACAAATTGAGTTGATATTCGTGTTACTAGCGAAAGCCAATTCTGGTTTTATGTTTTACGGATAGCCACGCGACAAGTTAATCTATCGTCCTATAACGTTGATGTAACACTGGCATATCATGACATTGTTTCTTTATTTTCTCTTCTCTGTTTTTATTTTTTTATTTGTATTTTTCCTCTCCACAAGGGAGGGGACAAGGGAGGGTCGTGCGCACCTGGTGACCACCTAAGGCCCACACCACTGTCTAAGACCGGGCTTCTAAACGTGCAGCAGACACCGGAAGTCGAAAAAACGAAGTTGCATTGTCACTGAATTCACTCTTTCGCCTTTTCGACATTTTACAAAGGGCCAAACAGCGAGGGCAAGTTCGCATTTTTGACTTGGAAGGTAAAAGATCGAAAACACGACAGTGCGAGGCAAATGCCTGAGAGTACATGTGAGACTTCCAGAAAGTGCGAAACTGTATACCAATTGTCACACTTTTGGGGATTTGCCTCGCACTTTCGACCTTTATATCTTTGCAGTAATCGCAGTAATCGAGCCTTCGTGGCCTTACGTACCATGCGGTTTCCCCTTAAACCTTGGAACGCCCTTTCGTATTTTCGCTTTTTCAACATTCGCCCTTTCGTGTTCTCGCATATTGGACATCATATCGGTATATTTGTAGCATCCGGTTTCATGCAGCTGTATCTTATTCAACAGAACTTGTGAAACAATTCTCGTGATTAAGGAAGTATTAAACCATGCACTACCGCATTACAATGTTTTTATACAGTGTTTTTTTCTGTTCCTCGTACAGGACGTTATCCTTCATGACGGCGAGACCCCTTTTAAAAGCCACTCTAAATAACACGCAATGTAAAAATAATTCTATGTATCGAGAGTTATTCAGAAAATTACATTTATTGCTCTTCCCTAGCGCCTTCTTACAATAAAACACATCAGCAAAAATTAGCGGAAATAATTCTGTTTCTGATTATGTGATTATCAATAAATCAATAGCTATATGTATGTTGCACCATATATTCGACGTACATGTGATCATGAGTTAATTCACACCGGTACATATATAGGCCTATGTATCTGAATGTGTGCCATTACTTAGAAGTGGGACAAAGTTATTGTTTTAAACTTTGCCGAATAATGTCGGGCCTCAAACAGATATCTTGCACGAAAATCAAAAGTACTGAGATGCAAGGCCGGTGCAAACTGTTTTCTAGGGCACAATTTCCTTCAACCCTAAATCTGGACTTGAAAGGGTCCAAACCTGCAACAAACTGACCGAAATGGACATTTGTTTGTTTGCTTGTTTATTCACCGTAAAATAAAATGACAAAAGCAAGGCTGGCGGGAATAAAGCCTTATGGACTAGTTCTATCGGGGTATTTCTATGGACATTGCAAATGGGTTTAGGGCACGCGTCTTCACCACAGAAGAGAAGAAGGAGTCCGGTACTCTAAAGGCACAAATGAATTCTTTTTATATTTTCGGCATTTTTTTTGCCAGCGTCGATTTCATCACGATTTCTTGCATATGAGACATGGGTGACCCAGGGGAGGTAACTCTAACTAGCTGATGTCAGTTTGAGCTCAGATCGCGATGGCCTCCAAACTGAAGAGTGCGCTTGAAGGATGGGAGAATTGGCAAATTGCTTTGGCAGTTGGGGCACCGATTGCGCTCGGACTCGCTGGTCTCTGGTATTATAAACGGTCATATGCAAATAAGACTGTCGACAAGTCGCACAAAGCGGACGGTGACACAGAAACCGTGTCCCAGAAAACTGATGCCCAGGTATTCATGCTTATAACAACAACAACAACAACGCCATGCCGATTTGTATAACACGCTACTACCGGTATACGACAGATTCAGGTCTAAGTTATTAACGCTGTGTTTGTTGGCATTATCACAGGTAACATTCTCTGCCTGCCCCTGGAATAGATCGAATGCGACACCAACAGTAACACCCCCACCACATGTATAGTCCTACCGGTGCCGGTCGGCGATTTTCATTTACAATTACAAACTCAAGTTCTGTCGCTGTCAGAAGTCCGGACAGTAGTAAAGATGAGGGTGATGTCACGTGATAGGGTGACTTCAGTTCATTGAAAAATGTCCTTTTCCTAGTGAACATTGGAAAAGTGGGTCAGCGAAGAACAATGTCTCAACCTGTTCTTTACAAATCCCGAAGTCCGTCTTAACGTGCTCTGGTAACTTAGCAAGCCAGCAAAATATCCAGACATTTTTATCACTGCAAAAACTGTTAACTTTCTATTAAATCACCAAGTTTTGAAGGCATTCCTCATTTTTTTGTAGTGTTAAGCAATACCGGTATGACTCTGTGTTCTATAGTTCTCACTTGAGACAGAGTCCTAACCCCATGGTTTCCATTTCTGGTCTAAAAGTACCTATCTGTCAACAACATGTGCCCAGAATATTGGCCAAACCATTATAAATGTGGTGCCCAAGAAAATCCAAATAGGCAAGGAATCGATCCATGTCATCCTTTTCTTCTCTTATGGAGAAATACCGCTGTTTCAAGCTTTTATTGTGAAAAATCCAATTCTGCGATATGACCCAAATCACACACAGCTTGTGTCACTCACAACAAAACAGAGAGCATCAAGTTACCATGCCAGTCCAGAAACAGGCACGGCAACTGGCAACTTTCTTTCGCAAATAGATTTGTTATATAGAAAAAAAAGATGTTGATGTATATTATTCTCCATGAAAATTACAAGAAAATTCACACCCCCAGATGTGGCATGGGACATGGTAAATGGAGATTTGGCTGTTTCAAAACATCGACTTAAAACGTCGTCGCTTTGTGATAGCGGAAGAAATGATTTGTGTAGTAGATATGCATTCTTACATTTTGTAGTATTATGTGAAGAAAAATATAATTTCCATTCCAGCTTAGATTAGAAAAAGCTCAAGAGGCCAAAACTAAAGGAAACAAATACTTCAAAGGCGGGCGCTATGACCTGGCCATTGAGTGTTACACAGAGGCGATCAGGGTGTGCCCGCACAATCAGGCCTCTGACCTGGCCACATTCCATCAGAATAGAGCAGCAGCCTTTGAGCAGCTGGTGAGTACTTGTAGCAAGGCCGTTGGAAATTAGAGGGGGTCATAAACATTATAGAACGCCAAATGTCAACTGCAATATATTAAATATTTTGAAATAGACTTTAACATAGACCACATAAAATTGAAGTTATGGTGAGTGAAAAGAGGATAAAAAACTACCTGCAAATACCTTCACTGATTTATTTAGATTTTTTACCAAAATTAAAAGCAGTCAAATGTTATTGATTGTATGGTGGACTGTGTGGACCATATTCAACACATGATATGGAATTATAACCATCATAGGCTGTTTAGCAGTTAAAAGGAATGTGTGACATCACTGTGCCTCAGCCTATTTAATATGGTACATAAGAGGATATTCACTCATCATAACTTCATTTTTGTTTGGTCTCAATGTTTAAGTGAGCTTCTTTGGTAGCAAAACATTATCAACAACACAGCTAACCAAACAAACACCACCACAGTAGAGCATAAGCTTAATCAAGCTACATGCATGTTGTGACAATGGTTTTCTGTTGTGAAGTCCAGCAGGTACTTGGTGAGGTGCAGAGGTTGTTATGAGTTGTACCAACTGTCCCCCTGCACTTACAAACTCTGTCCACTTGTGACAATTTCAGTTTGGCATGAAACAGCAGTAAAATAGATCTTGATACATCCTTAGATCTGAAGTTAGGTGTCTGCTTGAGAAAGAAGTCTGAGATACCTGTTTTATTTGTACTGAAAGTGTGCAGATGCTTACAGAGAAAATCACAGTATTGATATAAAGATGTAGCCGCACATATGCAGTCTTCTCACATGTACATGGCAAGTATAAATAACAGTTTCTGATCGGTTGGTAGTGGTAAGTAGGCTAGTTTAGTTCATTTAAGGAACATTGGAAAGGATTTAAGCAGTGCACAGCATATTTTGTTTAATGTTGTGGTATTGCATAACATGGCGTTATTCTCATACTGTTTGTTCAGAAGAACAATGAGAAAGTGATTGAAGATTGCAACCGTGCTTTGGAGCTGCATAACAGATATGTGAAGGCCTTCTTCAGACGTGCCAAAGCGTTTGAGCAAACAGGACAGCTAACAAATGCTCTAGAAGGTAATATTTTTCAAAGTAATAGCTCAAATACGGTGATGGAATCCAATCTTTTGTTTTCGATAAACAGCATAAAACATATAATATTATTAGGAATTCCTTTTTTCCCACTGGTTATGTTGCATTTCTTTCAAGAATATATTGGAGAATTTCTATGTTAGGGTCTTTTATATGCCCTGAATTGATGAAGTAGCTTAGCATGCTGTAGGCTTAAATATAAGTAAAAGAAGACAAATTGGGTTGGAAAATCATATTTTTCTGACCCTTTTTGCAAAATGCATACCCATGAATACTCAACTTTAGGGCGGGCCGTTTTCCAGACTATCACCAAAGAACATGCACATGATGTCAAGGTTGTTGCAAAATGTCAGTCGGATGATGCAGACATTGGTTACATACGTTTGATCTCTCTGTGACGTCAGGATGTCACAATTGTTTTGCGAGAATGGATTGAAATGTAAGTGTCTACTTTGCGCGAAGTTTGCCAAGTGACCATATACATCCATATATGGTAATGCTCATTACTTTTCGTGCATACATTAATTTATGTAGTTCTGGTTGAAATGGAACGTTTTTGGACTATTTATTATTGATTAAAAGCAAAAAGTCTCAAGATACTGATGGTGACATTTTCTGAATGTCCAATGTCCATTGGAGGAAGAATACAAAAGGTTCAACTTGAAATAGAGTGAACTGAAAATATTTATTTATTTATTTATTTGATTTGTGTTTTATGCCATACTCAAGAATATTTCGCTTATACGACGGCGGCCAGCATTATGGTGGGAGGAAACTGGGCAGAGCCCAGTTGAAACCCACGACCATCCGCAGGTTGCTGGCAGGCCTTCCCACGTACGGCCGGAGAGGAAGCCAGCATGAGCTGGTCTTGAACTCACAGCGACCGCATTGGTGGGAGGCTTCAGGTCATTATACGGCGATAGTGTGCTAACCGACTGAGTCACAGAGGCCCCCGAACTGAAAATATGTGATAGTACTCTGAGATACTCTCTTTAAAGAGGTTCCATTAGTGTGTGTGAGTGTCTTGGGGCGTTATTTTATTGATCAAAACGTAATACTGACGCATTAAAGAAAAGACAACAAAAAGTATAACCAAGGTTGTATCAGCGGAGAGGTTCCTACACAACTAAATGGGCATAGGCATATCTGCACAACATGCTTGGTAACTCTGTTAGTCACCTTTTATTCTGATCCTTATGAGACGATGGAATACCTCATTTTAGAGAAACTGGAAACATGATGTCTCGTCCTCTGTAGCTGTTCAGTATTAGAGGACCAGCATTGGTCAGCATTGGGACCCCCTGGTTCAGACCTAGGGGAATAACCCAAAACATGTTCCACGACCACTTTCTTGTTAAAAATGGCTTTTAAGTATATCAGAATTATCTTGTAATCCAAAGGAAAACAGCTGATTTAATACGTCTTCTGTATGGCAATGTGGTGAAATAGGAATGGGTCACCTCACAGCAGAAAAAGATGCCTTTCTGTAGTAGTAGAAATATCTGGCCCTTGACTGATTAAAATTGAGAGCATGGCGGTTCATTTGATTTTCGACTTGTGGATGTTTTTGTTTACTTTGAACTTTGATATCTCATTTATCCTGTATCTCCAAAGTATAAAGTGATGTTTTTTGAACTGTGAACGGGATTCTTTATGGATACATGTATAGATTTGGTCTAGTGTTATTTTTTCTTTTAAAGAGGGATTAATTTATGCAACGCATTGTGTGTTATGTGTTTCTCATTTTGAGATAATCCATGAAATAGATCCATGAACTAATAGCATTTTTGTATGAAACTCTCTTGATCTTCATAATATGATCATTGTCTGACCCTAGTTATGCTTCGCCAACAACTTGTCTCCCAGACCAGAAATCAGTGGGAAGCATACTTTGTGGCTGGCACTGTTGTGCACACTCTGTTTTCTGTGGTTATCACATACTTTGTAGCTGGCACTGTTGTGCACACTCCGTTTTCTGTGGTTATCACATACTTTGTAGCTGGCACTGTTGTGCACACTCTGTTTTCTGTGGTTATCACACGCTTTGTAGCTGGCACTGTTGTGCACACTCTGTTTTCTGTGGTTATCACATACTTTGTAGCTGGCACTGTTGTGCACACTCCGTTTTCTGTGGTTATCACATACTTTGTAGCTGGCACTGTTGTGCACACTCTGTTTTCTGTGGTTATCACACGCTTTGTAGCTGGCACTGTTGTGCACACTCTGTTTTCTGTGGTTATCACATACTTTGTAGCTGGCACTGTTGTGCACACTCCGTTTTCTGTGGTTATCACATACTTTGTAGCTGGCACTGTTGTGCACACTCCGTTTTCTGTGGTTATCACATACTTTGTAGCTGGCACTGTTGTGCACACTCCGTTTTCTGTGGTTATCACATGCTTTGTAGCTGGCACTGTTGTGCACACTCTGTTTTCTGTGGTTATCACACGCTTTGTAGCTGGCACTGTTGTGCACACTCTGTTTTCTGCAGTTATCACATACTTTGTAGCTGGCACTGTAGTGCACACTCTGTTTTCTGCAGTTATCACATACTTTGTAGCTGGCACTGTAGTGCACACTCTGTTTTCTGCGGTTATCACATAACTTTGTAGCTGGCACTGTAGTGCACACCCTGTTTTCTGCAGTTATCACATACTTTGTAGCTGGCACTGTAGTGCACACCCTGTTTTCTGTGGTTATCACATACTTTGTAGCTGGCACTGTTGTGCACACCCTATTTTCTGTGGTTATCACATACTTTGTAGCTGGCACTGTTGTGCACACTCTGTTTTCTGCAGTTATCACATACTTTGTAGCTGGCACTGTTGTGCACACCCTATTTTCTGTGGTTATCACATACTTTGTAGCTGGCACTGTTGTGCACACCCTATTTTCTGTGGTTATCACATATTTTGTAGCTGGCACTGTAGTGCACACTCCGTTTTCTGCAGTTATCACATACTTTGTAGCTGGCACTGTTGTGCACACTCTGTTTTCTGTGGTTATCACATACTTACGGAAGAACTTTGAATGTATGTATACAGCAAATACACCAGCCACATGGACAGTTTTGTGCGGGTTTGTGCAAGCATTTTTTCTGTGTTACGTATACATGTAGCAACCATTTTCATATACACAGTGCTGAAGAATATTAGAAAGTCTAATGCAGTCACATTTTTATTTGTCAGATATAACGGCGGTGTGTATTTTGGAGAACTTTGAAAACCAGCCAAGTCTTCTCATGGCGGATAGGGTACTGAAGGAGCTGGGGAAAACCAAGGCCAGCGAGGCCTTCAAGGTTTGTGATGAATCAAATAAAGTGTCTCTGTTACACTTGGCAGATACGGCTGAACAGTATTTTCTGTAGCATTCTCCTTGAATCGTCACTGGCAGCATGTATAGCAGCCAGTAGATCCTTATCTCTGTCAAATTACATAACTTGTGTAGTGAGTTTAGTTTCAGGTATTGTACAACCAAAATAACTGCCCAAAAGGTGAGTGATGCTATTAACGTTGGAAACCTGAGTATTTATTTGATGTTGATATGGATATATTTTACGTCAGACAAATGGACTTATGTACCTATTATTGTGGCAGTTGGGGTCCATCTCTCTGTCCACTTATTTGTAAATGCTTTGTCTCCTGATTGCTTGTAATCAGTTTATCACCTCATAGCACAAGCATCCCATGCCTTGGGAACAACACTGTTTAGTTTCTTGGTAAATTCAGGCTGGTAGACATGATATTCTCTGAACTCTTTAAAGGGAAAGACTTCGTAAAAATGAATTCATGGTGAGTGATAAGACCATTAAAAACTGTATCTGAAAATAACTTCACTGGATTTTTTAAATTTTTTTGGAACACAGTCAAATATTTTGATAGTATGGTGGGTTTTATTGACGATATTGATTATGTGGTTCACCACTGATGTCACACAACTTTTTGTACACCTTTTTGTTCAGCTCTGAATATTGTTCTTGTGAGAGAATACTCTTGTGATGTTAGCCTGTGTATGGAAACGCTATTATGACATTAAATTTCTGCTTTAGGGCGATAAAAAAGTTGGCGTAACGTCACTGGAGAATCATATCATCAATATGGTCCATAAAACCCACCACACAATCAAACCATTTTACTGCGTTCATTTTAGTGAAAAAAAAATTCAGTGAAGGTATTTTCAGATACACTTCTTAATGGCCTTTTTACTGACCCTAAGTTCAAATTTACGAGGTCTATCCGTTTAAGCAATTGTCATCAAATTTGTGCACCATATTTGCACCAAATCATCTTGAAGAATTCATTCAATTTTATTTTACCTTGACGCATGTTTTCATGGCCCTGAGGTATAAACTCCCATTTACCCTGTAAGCACACTTTTGCAGTTGTGCTTGTGGCTGAGCAGCAAATAATGAAAGTCTAGTTTGTTGCCCAAGTGTAGCTGTAAGGGGCCTCTCAGAGTGCGTGTTGGTGTTTGCAGAGCCGCCAGCCTTTGATGCCCTCCAAGCAGACCATCAGGAGCTATTTTGCCGGCTTTGCTAATGACCCTGTGTACAAGTGGCACAAGACGCGTCCAGCCCCCAAACAGAAGTCTCCTGCCACGGAAAACACCGAAAACACTGAAACATTAGCAAATGGAAATGGAGGAGCTGAGTCCTCTGAGAAAAATAATGTGGATGAGAAGAGTCAAGGGGACACAGTAAACTCTGCTGATGAGAGCTATGAGCCCAGGTGAGTGAGCCCACTGGACAAGAGCCATAAGCCCTGTTTCACTTAAAAGGAGGGATTGTGACTCTGGAGAGATAAAATTGTAAACCATGGGTCAGGGAGCTCAGCCCACTGTGAGCAGAAGGGGATATGGCATGTCAGGGTTATAAGGGTAAACCATAGGTCAGGGAGCACAGCCCACTGTGATCCGTGAGGGATATAATGGTAAACCATGGGTCAGGGAGCTCAGCCCACTGTGATCCATGAGGGATATAATGGTAAACCGTGGGTCAGGGAGCTCAGCCCACTGTGATCCGTGAGGGATATAATGGTAAACCGTGGGTCAGGGAGCTCAGCCCACTGCGATCCGTGAGGGATATAATGGTAAACCATGGGTCAGGGAGCACAGCCCACTGCGATCCGTGAGGGATATAATGGTAATCCATGGGTCAGGGAGCACAGCCCACTGTGATCCGCGAGGGATATAATGGTAAACCATGGGTCAGGGAGCACAGCCCACTGTGATCCGCGAGGGATATAATGGTAAACCATGGGTCAGGAGCACAGCCCACTGTGATCCGCGAGGGATATAATGGTAAACCATGGGTCAGGGAGCACAGGCCACTGTGATCCGTGAGGGATATAATGGTAAACCATGGGTCAGGGAGCACAGCCCACTGTGATCCATGAGGGTTATAATGGTAAACCATGGGTCAGGGAGCTCAGCCCATCCGTGAGGGTTATAATGGTAAACCATGGGTCAGGGAGCACAGCCCACTGTCATCTGTGAGGGATATAATGGTAAACCATGGGTCAGGGAGCACAGCCCACTGTGATCCGTGAGGGTTATAATGGTAAACCATGGGTCAGGGAGCACAGCCCTCTGTGATCCGTGAGGGTTATAATGGTAAACCATGGGTCAGGGAGCACAGCCCACTGTGATCCGTGAGGGATATAATGGTAAACCATGGGTCAGGGAACACAGCCCACTGTGATCCGTGAGGGTTATAATGGTAAAGCATGGGTCTGGGAGCACAGCGCACTGTGATCCGTGAGGGTTATAATGGTAAACCATGGGTCAGGGAGCACAGCCCACTGTCATCTGTGAGGGATATAATGGTAAACCATGGGTCAGGGAGCACAGCCCACTGTGATCCGTGAGGGTTATAATGGTAAACCATGGGTCAGGGAGCTCAGCCCTCTGTGATCCGTGAGGGTTATAATGGTAAACCATGGGTCAGGGAGCACAGCCCACTGTGATCCGTGAGGGATATAATGGTAAACCATGGGTCAGGGAACACAGCCCACTGTGATCCGTGAGGGTTATAATGGTAAAGCATGGGTCTGGGAGCACAGCGCACTGTGATCCGTGAGGGTTATAATGGTAAACCATGGGTCAGGGAGCACAGCCCACTGTGATCCGTGAGGGTTATAATGGTAAACCATGGGTCAGGGAGCACAGCGCACTGTGATCCGTGAGGGTTATAATGGTAAACCATGGGTCTGGGAGCACAGCCCACTGTGATCCGTGAGGGTTATAATGGTAAACCATGGGTCTGGGAGCACAGCCCACTGTGATCCGTGAGGGTTATAATGGTAAAATGGGTCGAGCACAGCCCACTGTGATCCGTGAGGGATATAATGGTAAACCATGGGTCAGGGAGCACAGCCCACTGTGATCCGTGAGGGATATAATGGTAAACCATGGGTCAGGGAGCACAGCCCACTGTGATCCGTGAGGGTTATAATGGTAAACCATGGGTCAGGGAGCACAGCCCACTGTGATCCGTGAGGGATATAATGGTAAACCATGGGTCAGGGAGCACAGCCCACTGTGATCCGTGAGGGATATAATGGTAAACCATGGGTCAGGGAGCACAGTCCACTGTGATCCGTGAGGGATATAATGGTAAACCATGGGTCAGGGAGCACAGCCCACTGTGATCCGTGAGGGATATAATGGTAAACCATGGGTCAGGGAGCACAGTCCACTGTGATCCGCGAGGGATATAATGGTAAACCATGGGTCAGGGAGCACAGTCCACTGTGATCCGTGAGGGATATAATGGTAAACCATGGGTCAGGGAGCACAGCCCACTGTGATCCATGAGGGTTATAATGGTAAACCATGGGTCAGGGAGCACAGTCCACTGTGATCCGTGAGGGATATAATGGTAAACCATGGGTCTGGGAGCACAGCCCACTGTGATCCGTGAGGGATATAATGGTAAATCATGTGTCAGGGAGCACAGCCCACTGTGATCCGTGAGGGATATAATGGTAAACCATGGGTCAGGGAGCACAGCCCACTGTGATCCGTGAGGGTTATAATGGTAAACCATGGGTCAGGGAGCACAGCCCACTGTGATCCGAGAAGAGATGAGGATATCCTTGTGGAAGAGTGTTATTATGAACTTTTAGTCCAGCTACTCAACAGTGGTAAATGTTTGTGTGCCCCCCCCCACCCCCAATTCTTTACACATGCATCTCCTCGGAAGCCAGTTTGTAGCACTTCTACAAATACAGTAATTATTGTTTTGTTTAATGTTAAGAGGTTGTTTAGGTGCTTAAATTCTGAAAGCATCAAGCCCATCCTGGACTATTTAGTGAACACATTTCTTATGGCTGCAGCTAAGTATGTATAGCACGTATTTCAATGCAACAGTCATGTGTTTATGTGGTGTTTATTATTACCTATCACATATATAAATAAGTCTTCATAAAGCCTGTTTTGATCACTTATGTCAGTTACAGCTGCCACTTATGCAATAGAGTCTGCATGCAAAGTGCACAAGACCAATGCGCTTCCTTTGCACAATGTGACCTCTAGTTAATGTTTATTTACAGCCCCTTCCAGAAGGCTAGAGATGCTCTCCTCACAGGGGATTATGAGAGCATCATAGATCTTTGCACCGCAGGCGTGGAGAGTGCAGACAATCCTGATAGAGAGCTGTGTGTTCTGCTCAGGGCCACCTTCTACTACATCAAGGGTCAAGGTCAACTGGCTCTGAAGGATTTAAACAGTCTTCTCAGTAAAGAGGATCTACCCAAAAATGTAAGGCGCTACATTTACAGAGTTGTACAGTGTTATTGAGCTGGCTGTGTTTGGGAAAGTCTGGGGGCGTAATCTAGTCAAGGCCTGATGGCCAGACGCTGATCTGCGAGATATCGACAAAAAGTTACCTTTTAGGCATAACAACCAAAACTGATCAAAATTTTATCTTTTAATATTTAAAAGTGCCATTTTGGATTTAAAAAAAGGGTATCGGTATACCTACAGCAGCTAGATTTTGGCCAGATATTGTTGGCTGGAAATAACTGTGGCATTTTGTTCTGGTTTTGCCGGTTCATGTAGCTGTAGGAAGCAGTGTGGGACGGTGTACACGTGCTTTTGTGCAGTTTACTGTGTAAGTAACACGGACGTTGATATTACCTGTAGTAAGCTGTGTGGGACGGTGTACACCTGCTTTTGTGCAGTTTACTGTGTAAGTAACACGGACGTTGATATTACCTGTAGTAAGCTGTGTGGGACGATGTACACCTGCTTTTGTGCAGTTTACTGTGTAAGTAACACGGACGTTGATATTACGTGTAGGAAGCAGTGTGGGGCGGTGTACACCTGCTTTTGTGCAGTTTACTGTGTAAGTAACACGGACGTTGATATTACGTGTAGGAAGCAGTGTGGGGCGGTGTACACCTGCTTTTGTGCAGTTTACTGTGTAAGTAACACGGATGTTGATATTACCTGTAGTAAGCAGTGTGGGACGGTGTACACCAGGTTTTGTGCAGGTTACTGTGTAAGTAACACGGACGTTGATGTTACCTGCAGTTAGCTGTGTGGGAAGGTGTACACCTGCTTTTGTGCAGTTTACTGTGTAAGTAACATGGACGTTGATATTACGTGTAGGAAGCAGTGTGGGGCGGTGTACACCTGCTTTTGTGCAGTTTACTGTGTGAGTAACACGGACGTTGATATTACGTGTAGGAAGCTGTGTGGGACGGTGTACACCTGCTTTTGTGCAGTTTACTGTGTAAGTAACACGGACGTTGATATTACCTGTAGTAAGCTGTGTGGGACGGTGTACACCTGCTTTTGTGCAGTTTACTGTGTAAGTAACACGGACGTTGATATTACGTGTAGGAAGCAGTGTGGGGCGGTGTACACCTGCTTTTGTGCAGTTTACTGTGTAAGTAACACGGACGTTGATATTACGTGTAGGAAGCAGTGTGGGGCGGTGTACACCTGCTTTTGTGCAGTTTACTGTGTAAGTAACACGGACGTTGATATTACCTGTAGTAAGCTGTGTGGGACGGTGTACACCTGCTTTTGTGCAGTTTACTGTGTAAGTAACACGGACGTTGATATTACGTGTAGGAAGCAGTGTGGGGCGGTGTACACCTGCTTTTGTGCAGTTTACTGTGTAAGTAACACGGATGTTGATATTACCTGTAGTAAGCTGTGTAGGACGGTGTACACCAGGTTTTGTGCAGGTTACTGTGTAAGTAACAAGTGATATTATTGTCTGCCTCTATCCTCAGAAGATATAGGTGGAAAACTTGACTTTGACTTTGATGTGTTTCTTTCACACACCCAGATCAAAGTGAACGCCCTAATTAAACGAGGTGCCTTGTCACTGGATGAAGGCCAGCAGACAGAGGCGTTAGATGATATGGCTGCTGCTGTCCGATTGGATTCCACAAACTCGGATGTTTACTACCACCGAGGCCAGGTAATTAACCCGTTATTTGTAATCTTTCACATCAGTCACTGTAAATGTGCTAATATTGTTATAACTGAATTGACTTGTACAGTAATTGTTTTTGCTAACATGATTAATGCTGCGTAGAAGTGGGCAGATGTACAATCTGATGGGGATTTAAAAGGTTAATCTTGTTTCCTCATTTGCTGGTGTATATTGGCTGGAGTACCCTGGAGTCAGCACTCATCCAAATGGAAATTGTTGTTTGTCCCTTTTTTTCAGCAAAATTTGGCACTAGATCGTACTACTGATGCCCAGCGCGACTTTGAGAAGTGCATCCAGCTCAACCCCTCCTTCTCCCCAGCCCATGTACAGAAGTGTTATGCAGGTAGGGGTCAAATCTGACAGTCACACAAGTGCACCGAAGCTTTGGTTAAAATCATTGACCTAGATAAGTACTTGTCACCCAGATTTGTGTTGGTAACAGATTTGTATGCAAACAATGAATGGTAAAAATTTCCTGTTTTTCTGATAGGGCATTCTGATCTCTTGTATTTTTCTGAATTTTGATTACTCTAATTCTTCAGCCTTTTCAACCACAGCTGAAAGCAATATTTCAGTGTTTGGACGAAAAACTAAAGGGTCTAGAGAAATAGATGTTATAGTTTTATGAAGCTTACACCTATGGTGACACAAACAAATCATTTTCGGCTTTATTTTTACAATAACTGTATGCATAAATTACCCATTACAAGCTGCTTTAGTAATTGAAAAGGTTGAAGATTTACAGTATATGTATCAGCCCTCTTGTTTGTGTGTTTTACAGAGTATAGGAATGCAGTGATACACCAAAGTCCTCTTCAAATGCAGTCAGCCATGAAAAGTTTTAAAGATACCGTAGAGAAATTTCCAGAGAATCCTGATGGTCATTTGTTGTATGGACAGGTAACAAAGCCCTGAGCTACCTTAATTTCCCTCTAGTGTGTAAGACTGCCTATCCCTTGGGGATCAAACTGTCCTGTAGGTTATAAGTATTGCCCAAGCCTCAGGGTTTTATTATGGGGTTAATCACACATGCATATGCAAACAATTCATGGAGACTTGGTGGGTTTACCTTTATGTTCTTGTTTCGAAGATCTCGTGGCCTGTGCCTCTGCAGTGGCAGTTTTAATCTGGATTTGTGAAATGTCTACTTTAATGTTAACACAATGACATACGAGTAGTTCACTATCTCTCTTCACTATAATGTGATGTTGGAATTATATATGCCTGGTGATTTCTCTGCCTGAGATGCCCACTATTTTGTCCAGACTTTCACGTAACTCCCCTGTCCACAGAATAGTTGTCCTAGAAGTCTGTTGCTTACCACATTAAGTATTTAAGCTGTGTTGTTACACCTGTTTCAGGCCCTTTGTGATCAGAGGTTGTTCGATGAAGCTGATGAGCAGTTTCGTGCTGTGATGAAAGTTCAGCCTGATAACGCCCAATCCTACGTCCACTTAGGGTGAGTAGTGCCTTAACAACACAAGGCTGGCCCATGATCTTCACAGCCATAATACACTACGGCACAGGTGTGCATTGAAGATTTACATGGCACACCATTGTGTCCACAGGTAGAGATGTGTGAGGCACAACCTGTGACAGGGAATTCGAAGACGCCCATCCTTCCCGTCCAAATCATTGTTTGTGAGGCTATAGTGACAGTAAACTGTCAGTGATGACCACAGGACTTGTCTTTCACTAATATGGCCCCGAAGCATGTATGCCAGACGTTTTTTAATAGAAGCGCTCTCGTGCCTCCATCTGAAAGATAGACTGCAGTTGGATTGTCGCAAAGTTTTCAGTATGGTGTTAAGTGCAAGCAAGTAAAGGAACAAAATATTGTTCATGCACTTCACGGAAATGCACTGTGACTTTTCTCGGCCTATCATACCTGACTTTTCTCAAACTACCATACCTGTCCTACTGTAACTCGGTCTGCCAGTCATTTGTGCCACACTTCCTTGCAGCGTATAATTGCTGTCCCACTTCCAACTCACAGTCTACATGCTACTTACCTCCCATTCAGGATGTGCTATTAACACTGTTGGTCTGAAACATGGAGTAACTTTGAAAAAGATGACTGCTTGTGTTAAACTGTCTCACAGGAGTGTGAAAGAGGTACTCCCTCTTACAGCCTACTTGATGTCAAGGTGTAGTGGATAGAGTGTCTGCCTCATAAATGAGGGATCTGGTTCAATCCCAAATCGAGTTGTATCTAAGGATTTAGGTCAGTGATGTTAGAATAAAATGAATAGCCCAAGGACTGGTTGCCGCAGTTCAGGTATCACGTGACCGGATGAGCCATTTTGTGTGTGCTCCAGTGAGGCAGCACTACAAACATGTCTACATTGGGTCTGGCCTGCTACAAGGAGACACCGTCATGTTACGACTTAAGTAATGGTGATAGTGACTTTCACCCCCCCCATGAAACAAAGTCTTACAGTCCATACTCGTCACCTGAGCCTGACCGCTCCAAATGCCATGGACACTCAACCTCACTTCTTACTGTACCTCGAGACTCCTCACAGGTAAATAGTGTGACCTATGACACCTTCAGCCTTATGTGCCTGAGACACTCCCCTTCACAAACCCACACCCACCTCACAGCATTTGAGCACATAAGAGCACATCACAGCTGATAGTGCCACTGATACTATCTTCAGCCTACTGTTCCTGATACAGTCCTCACAGTCTTTTGTACTTGTGAGACCCTACTTCACAGCTGATAGTGCCACTGATAATAGCTTCAGCCTACTGTTCCTGATACAGTCCTCACAGTCTTTTGTACTTGTGAGACCCTACTTCAAAGCTGACAGTGCCACTGATAATAGCTTCAGTCTACTGTTCCTGATACAGTCCTCACAGTCTTTTGTACTTGTGAGACCCTACTTTGAAACTGACAGTGCCACTGATAATAGCTTCAGCCTACTGTCCAATCTTACGGTCTATTGCATTTTGTCCAATATGACATGATGTATACTAAATGTAGGAAAGTTCAAGGGAAACTCACCAAAAGATTTACTCTGGGCACTTCGGTTTCCTCCACTCATTAAACTGGCTATTATTGTGTAGGTGAAGAATTCTTGAGCATCGCATACAACAACAGTTAAATAAATAAATACAGTTCCCTGTTCCTCTCTTATTGCATGCTTTGCTTGCCACTTATTTTCTTATCTGTTTTTATCCTTTCAGCTTGCTTTGTCTGCAATGGAAGCAGGATATATCAACTGCAATGAACCACATAAACAAGGCCCTTGCCTTAGATGACAAGTGCAGTTTGGCGTATGAGACACTGGCTACATTAGAAGTACAGAAGTAAGTAGGTGAACCACTAAACTGTGTCAGAGGCACAAGAGTACATAGCTGAACCTCTACGTTGTGTAAAAAAGTGTAAAAGTAGGTGAACCACTAAACTGTGTCAGAGGCACAAGAGTACATAGCTGAACCTCTACGTTGTGTAAAAAAGTGTAAAAGTAGGTGAACCTCTAAATTGTACAAACATAAGTGGCTAACCCTGTAAGCTGTGTCAGAGGTACTAAGTAGCAGAATCTCTAAGCTGTGTCGGAGATACCAAGGTAGGTAGCAGAACCTCTAAGCTGTGTCAAAGATACAAAAGTAGTTTTGAGTTCAAATCTCATTTTTGCTTCAACCTGAAATCAAGAGGGGGTTGTGCTAGCAGAGCGCAATGACTCAAGAGATGTGAGTTCAAATCCAGCTCATGCTGATTTCCTCTCCAGTCATTACAGGTCTGTCCGCAACCTGTGGATGGTTGTGGGTTTTCTTTCTGATTTTGCCTGGTTCCCTCCCACCATAATGCTTGGTGCGTCATATAAGTAAAATATTCTTGAGCATGGCATAAAACACTAGTCAAATAAATAAATCTTATTAAGTCCAGATATCTGCCAGTTACCTGGCAGAGGCTGGCAGTTTACTTTAGGCACTCGTGTCCACCTCACGCAAACCTGACTGCTGTCAGTCACTCACCAGTGGGTCCCAATTAAACAAGCTAAAGGCTGGAGAAGTGAGTCCTTCACTAGTTCTGTAATACGACAGTCAGGCAGTATAAAACCACCACAATTCTGTCCCATGTACTGAGTGAATTTCTGGCTGTGTCTTGTCTGCAGGGGTAACATGGACCGGGCCCTGGAGCTGTTTAACAAGGCCATCCCCCTGTGTACCTCAGAGAACCAGATGAACCATATGTATTCCCTGCTGCATGCCGCCACTGCCCAGACCAAAGTCGCACAACGCCTGGGCCTCCAGTTTCCCATGGGCATGAGTTCCTGATGACACACGCTCGTTAGCAGTCTCATTATGATACTAGACTAGTCCCATCATGATACATAGTACGAGACTGGTCCCATCATGATACGTAATACGAGACTGGTCTGATCATGGTACGTAGTTCGAGACTGGTCCCATCGTAGTAGACAGTAAGAGACTGGTTTCATTGTGGTGTATGATATTAAGTTGATCTTGTGTAGAAGTAGTGTACCAGGCGTCATGAAAAAGTAAGGAGTCATTTGTCCAGCAGAAGTTATGCCATGAATACTGCACCAAAGTGAGTGGTTTCATGATAAAGTGACACTTCTTACCAGAATTTGTCAGTAGTTGTCATGGCACTGAAGTTGAGGAAATGAGCTGGAGATATATGCATGCTCTGATGTCGTCTAGGAGATTTTCAAACTTGTAAGTGTTGAAATAACTATTCCAATCCTTGTAGTTTAAAGACTTGTCAACATAAAAATAGTGTTGTAGAAATTGAATGAGTTTGTTAGGCTGAAGACGGTTTGTTGAGTTTGGTGTACATTTGTGTTCTGCTGTGATATTCTACCATTATTTGTCAAGCTTTGGTAAGGTAATAATCAGGGTTAACATTAGCGTGTTCCTACCTGTACATGTAATGCGGGGTAGGTGGTGACCAGTGAGCCTCCATCACCCGTCTCCAGGGGGGCAGGAGGATTACCTCTGCAACTGGAGCTTGTGATAATTGAGGTTACCTGTGTATACTGAAAAGTAGAATGTGACAGGTGTTTGATTGTTAACATTGAGCTACTTGTACATGTCCCAACACACCTGTGCAAGTGTAATTAGGTCAGGTGAGCGCCAGGGTTACCTATTGAAACTTAATCTAATGTGGAATACATTGGGAGTGTTAACTGTCAGTAATGATACATAAATTATGACAGGTGAATGATATGACAGTATATTTGTGAAAGCTGCCATCACATCTGTACAAATGTAATTACGACACGAGTGGAAGAGTTAGCTTCACATAATGAGGCGTTGTCCTCATGTATCACCACATTGTTACACAGTTTATCGTTAATGAATCCAACTGATACTTGACTTTAAAGATGTATTCAGTGGTTGATTTTGTTGTTGGATCAAGATATGCAATTTAATGACACTATGATCTCCATGGGATGCTGTGTTTATATATTAGTATGTGCATATATGTAGAAGTTTCTCGACATTTGTCAGTAGTGGGGTGTGGATATGGTTATTCTTTAAGTGCAAGGCTTGACCAGCCTTGGTTGCTTTTGTATGAACTGTTTGAAATGTTGCTATCCTTGCTTAGCTCTGTAGAAACTGCCACCTACTATAACAGGTGAGAATAATCACCCACTTGATTACTGCATGCTGTTTTTGTATGTTGTGAAGGATTTAGATTTTCTCAGGAAATGTACTCTTTTCAGGAGAAAAGTAGAATATGAGAAAATCTGCCTTTCCATTTTAGTGCTAATAGGTCAAATTTTTTTTATGTCTGACGGTATACGCTGTGGTCTGTATGGGGAGTCTAGGTGCCTTAGCTGTATAACCTTAACTGTGCAGTGTCAAATGGTCCCTGATGTAAGTGCCAGATAGCAGAGGATTATTGTTGATTTCTGTGCTTCAGTACAAGCCATCACCGTGGTGAACTCTGCATGAAAGAATGGAATCCAAGAGATTCTCTCACTTCAATATCTGTCAGTATGCTTTATCACTAGAACATGTGTCCATTTATTACATACAGTACAATTATTAGACCAGTGCCCCTTTAAATGCTACGATGTCATTCTGGTGTAAATTGTCAGGCAACGTGTGTTTTGGTGTTTTGGTCTTTTTACTCCATCTCTCCCTCGTAACATGCTTGATACAACTTGCAATATCAAGTTGTTGTTCCTCACATCTGTGCAGTCTTAAGTGTCTTCTTTAAGCGAGTTTGTATCTTCCCTGTACTCTGAGGCTTGGTTAACTACTTATTCAATAAAAGCCACAAGCTTGTCCGGCTTTGGCTAACAGTCAACATCCAGTGTAACACTGTCCGTTCCCGTGTAATGAATGTCACAGGCTATCAGTAGCTAGCTTCATATCATGTGCACACACAAGGCAGATTTGTTCCCAAACAGTGTTGAAAATGATGAGAGGTGGAATTAATGCTAACATATAGGTACATGTACGATAATGTACTCTCAAGGTGTAGGATTACTCATTAGAAGACGTGAAGAAGTCCAGATAATCCCAAGACATACAAAACAAGTAGGTCATTCAAAGCTGTTTGTGACAACAGTGGGGATGCATACTACATAATTATGCTGCCATGAACAATAGAATAAACTTGGGCTACAACCAGAAATGGATATTGATTACAGATGTGTCAAACAAGTAACTTTCAAATACATGTACCATCCACTGTTAGAGAAAGAAAAATCCCACTGAACCTGTGATTTACCTTGTGTCCTGTATATGCATTCTAACAATTCATAGCACATTGTAATCTTGGGAGACAAACCTCCAGTTTCATTCCAGATGAATGTACATGTGTGCGTGTTTTAGCTTTGTCTTGATAAAAACTAGTATTTTGTTTTTGATAATCATCATGTATGAGAACGATGATTGACCATGTTTGAGGACAGTGTTCAAGGACAAACAGTGATTTTTATTAAAATACATGCATATTGAAATTTGGTTAAATAAACCAGAGCTACTGGATGACCACGTGTAGTTGTTGTTTGATTTTCGTCTTGTTACTGATAACCATGCCAGTAATTGCCAGGAACCTGAAATCAAACCGACAGGTTGTCTTAGGAGACCTTTTCACAGATAAAACCGCACAGGAAATTCTGGGTTTGCTGAAATGTAAACAAATCTACAAAAACAACAGACTGTCAACACTGTCTTTTCACTGCTCAGATGTAAGCGTAACTGCAAGCACTGGTTTGTGTACATTTTAGTAGAGGTCTACAAGGCAAATAGCGGCCTCGAGTTGCACATAATTACACATGACAAGAATGCCTCATATGGTGGATAAACACAAGAACATGGTGATTCAGAGCTGTTTTTATACATCACATACTTCAACGAAAGTCCAATTATCATTTTTCCCAGTTTTCACTTACTTTTCATCTTGAAACTGTCCTAGAACCCATGTATAATTTCAAATGTCACACAGACTTCCATAAAATGCACAAAGTCATCTGAATTGTGTGTGATTGCTTAGTGTTACAATACTTTAACATAGCCACAGGGGGGATTCTTTGTATCCATCAGAGAAGGAATCCTGGTCATGCCCACTCGATACTCCTGTTTGGCTTGTGCTTTGATTTTAGGCTGTCCAAAGCTGTCCTAAAGTGTTGTCACTATTCTGTTCAGAAATCCATTTGTTGACCAATGAGGGCATCTCTTGTTTAAACAGGAGTTTCAAAACCTTGCGATAGCTTGGTGTTCACTGAAAGGCAGCACTAAAGTAAGGGACATAACTCTGTAAGTATTATGGCCAGGTAACACATTTCACATTTTCCTGTAGCCATGTACTGAAGCAGTTTTTCACATCAAATGGTAACACTAACACGTTTAAAGGCAGTTAATGCCAAACCATAATATGACCAGTAAGGTGGGTATGTAAAAGTTTGCCAGGTTTAATAGTATGCCTCAAACTTCCATTCAGTTTCCTCTAGCAAATACAATTTGACTGCAGGGGTGTAAGTGAAATAGTCCTGAATGCTACATACCTTATTCCTCAAACTTATCGCATATGAAAGAGCCACTTTCAGTCTAATTTATGCACATTTTTAATCTGTCTGCAAACAAAACTACACTGATTGGATTGGCAAATGTTAGGGCTGCAGCCCCGCCCTCACAGTCTGTGCCTGGCCTCCTCTAGCTCAGCCCTCACAGTCTGTGCCTGGCCTCCTCTAGCTCAGCCCTCACAGTTTGTGCCTGGCCTCCTCTAGCCCAGTCCTCACAGTTTGTTCCTGGATGCCCCTGGCTCAGCCCTCACAGTTTGTGCCTGGCCTTCACTAGCTCAGCCCTCATAGTTTGTGCCCGGCTTCCTCTAGCTCAGTCCTCACAGTTTGTGCCTGGATGCCCCTGGGTCAGCCCTCACAGTCTGTGCCTGGCCTCCTCTAGCTCAGCCCTCATAGTTTGTGCCCGGCTTCCTCTAGCTCAGTCCTCACAGTTTGTGCCTGGCTTCCTCTAGCCCAGTCCTCACAGTTTGTTCCTGGATGCCCCTGGCTCAGCCCTCACAGTTTGTGCCTGGCCTCCTCTAGCTCAGCCCTCATAGTTTGTGCCCGGCTTTCTCTAGCTCAGTCCTCACAGTTTGTGCCTGGCTTCCTCTAGCCCAGTCCTCACAGTTTGTTCCTGGATGCCCCTGGCTCAGTCCTCACAGTCTGTGCCTGGCCTCCTCTAGCTCAGCCCTCAGTTTCTGCCTGGTCTCCTTCAGCTCAGTCCTCACAGTTTGAGCCTGGCCTCCTCTAGCCCAGCCCTCACAGTTTGTGCCTGGCCTTCTCTAGCCCAGCCCTCACAGTTTGAGCCTGGCCTCCTCTAGCCCAGCCCTCACAGTTTGTGCCTGGCCTCCTTCAGCTCAGTCCTCACAGTTTGAGCCTGGCCTCCTCTAGCCCAGCCCTCACAGTTTGTGCCTGGCCTCCTCTAGCTCAGCCCTCACAGTTTGAGCCTGGCCTCCTCTAGCCCAGCCCTCACAGTTTGAGCCTGGCCTCCTCTAGCCCAGCCCTCACAGTTTGTGCCTGGCCTCCTCTAGCCCAGTCCTCACAGTTTGTTCCTGGATGCCCCTGGCCCAGCCCTCACAGTTTCTGCCTGGTCTCCTTCAGCTCAGTCCTCACAGTTTGAGCCTGGCCTCCTCTAGCCCAGCCCTCACAGTTTGAGCCTGGCCTCCTCTAGCCCAGCCCTCACAGTTTGTGCCTGGCCTCCTCTAGCCCAGTCCTCACAGTTTGTTCCTGGATGCCCCTGGCCCAGTCCTCACAGTTTGAGCCTGGCCTCCTCTAGCTCAGTCCTCACAGTCTGTGCCTGGCCTCCTCTAGCCCAGCCCTCAGTTTTTGCCTGGTCTCCTTCAGCTCAGTCCTGACAGTTTGAGCCTGGCCTCCTCTAGCCCAGTCCTCACAGTTTGTGCCTGGATGCCCCTGGGTCAGCCCTCACAGTCTGTGCCTGGCCTCCTGTAGCTCAGCCCTCACATCTTTTTTTGTGCCTTTCCCGGCCCACTGGTTAGTAGAGAACGCAGACTTGTGGACGTCTCTGCGGCAGATCCACGCTGAACACTCATCGACTCAGGACATTCTGAGAGCGATAATCAGAAGCAAAAATTAACACACGATAAATGGACTTTGGTCTTTTAAGACCAAGATGAAACTCAAAAGCTATTCATTTGTTTATCTGCTCGTCAAGAGCAAACAATAGCCGTGTACAATGTCAGTGTACGATGTCATGCACTTGCACACATTCATAAGCATACAGGGAAACTACTGCATAGAAGTTACATTCTAAACTCAACAAAAATATAAACGCAACACCCAATATATTGATAAAAGTTATCGAATGTCTTTCAATACCGTTTTTCAAGGGGGCATCAAACAGAATCTTAGCAATACACTTGTATAACTCATGGAAACGGACATTGTTTGGTAATGCTGAGGCAGATTAGGAAACAGGGATGGGGTCAGTTTGGGCAATTCCACCCTTCAGTACCACGTATTTGCGCCATTTAAATGCTGCACTGCTCATCCTATGGGGAAAAATGTATGTTTCGATATCTAAAAATAATATTTCATGAGAATAAAATGCTTCTTCAAATGTATTTTGGGGGCTTAATTTTATGTCATTTACTTTTCAAACTGGTAAACATAGTACATATACTTTCAGCGAATGAGAGCCAAGTATATTATGCCCGTGTACAATACTTATGTGAAGGCTACCATATGAAAGAAACTTCACCTTAATGCTCAAAATGATTGTGGAGATTCAGCTAATGTCTAGATAATAAAAAGAAGAGCTTTAGGCTTTATGTTTAAGCTTGAAACAGCTTACACAAACAGCAATAAGACCTGCCACATTCAGGTGTAAATATTAAGAAGTGCATAGCTCAGTTATTCCTGGCAGTGACCCATAATCGGTCGGTCAGTTACTCCTTTCTACTGCATACCTACCTCCCTCAGTTACTCCTTCCCACTACACACCTTGCTCGGTTATTCCTGGCAGTGAGCCATTCATTCATTCCCACAGCACACCTCCCTCAGTTACTCCTTTACACCAAACACCTTACTCAATTACTACACAATATACTTCACACTGCACACTATACATTTCACACTACACACCTTGTTCTGCTAGTCTTTGTCACAACACGCCTTGTTCTGCTAATCTTTTGCACTCCACACCTTGTTTCACTACTTCTTCACACTACACACCTTGTTCCGCTACTCTTTCACACTACACGCCTTGTCCGGCTACCGTTTGACACTACATATGCCTTTTGCTCTACTGTTTCACACTACACACCTTGTTCTGATATTCTTTCACACTACACACCTTGTTCCACTACCCTTTGACACCACATACCTTGCTTGATTTGAGCTGAGCTGGTGATGGAGGTTATCCTCTCACGGAGAGCCTCCACATGTAAGGTGGGGTCAGTGTGAGGGGTGCTGGATAACGTGGCTGTCTTACTGACCTCGTACCTCACCCACTTGTAGCCAGAGCACTTTTTGGCCCCCGGGCAGCTCTGGATGAGATTCTGCACCACAGGGTGACCAAAGCCAAAAAATTCCCCACCCTTCCGTTGATTCAGGTCAACCACAGTTCGACCGCTGTCAACATGGAACAGGAATAGCCTCAGGACATGTTTTCTAAAGCAATGAATATGAATGCAACTGATGAATATGATAAATTTTTTGCCTGCATGTAAACATTAAGTAGACAAGTTTACTTATTTTGGTTGATATATATGCAACGCTATTCTAAAAAAATGTAAACGTACAAGACAGGAGTCAGGTTTATCGGTGGAGACACCCAGAAAGCCTACATTCAAGCACAGCCCCAGCCTTCCTTTGCCAGGTGGCTGATTAGAGCCAAACCACCAAGTGCACATCTGTGTATGGTCATGTCATGATGGTGCAGATCTGTGTATGGTCAAGTCATGAGGGTGCAGACCTGTGTAAGGCCATGTCATGAGGGTGCAGTTCTGTGTAAGGTCATGTCATGAGGGTGCAGATCTGTGTAAGGTCATGCCATGAGTGCAGATTTGTGCAAGATCAGTTCATGTTAGTGCAGATCTATGTATTGTCATGTCATGAGGGTGCAGTTCTGTGTAACGTCCTGTCACAGGAGCACAGATTTGTGTAAGGTCATGTCATGAGAGTGCAGATTTGTGTAAGGTCAGGTCATGAGAGTGTAGATTTATGTAAGTTCATGTCATGAGGGTACAGTGTAAGGACTTACAGAGTCTGGTTGATAGCCTGTAGGAGGAGGATGTGACACTCATCAGGTGTGTGGCCTGTCATCACTTCATCACTGCTGTCCTCAGGCGAAATCTCAAACTGACAATACAAATATATATATACACATATAAATAAAACATAGGAAAAGTTAAATATAGACAGGTAAAACTGAACAGGTAACACCATGACTGATACATGTACATGACACCAGAGTGTAAAATACACAAATCAAAGGGTCACTTCAGCAAATGTTCAAGCAATCAGGTTCCCCATGGACACACTCCAATCTTAGATCACAGATCACATTCCAAGAAAGTACACATCATCTAAAAGGCCACTTCATGATGATTTCAAATATATGTATGGTCTTTATTATCTTCTGACATGTATTTTTACTTATTTATTTATTTATCTGATGTTTTATATCGTACTCAAGAACATTTCACTTTTATGACGGCTGCCAAACACTTTACAGGTGTACAGACAGCACTGGTCAGGATGTTTGATGCTATCATGTCCCTGGGTAGTGCTTCCCTTACCTGAGAGTCACCAAAGTCATCTTCAGACACTTTACAGGTGTACAGACAGCACTGGTCAGGATGTTTGATGTTATCATATCCCTGGGTAGTGCTTCCCTTACCTGAGAGTCACCAAAGTCATCTTCAGACACTTTACAGGTGTACAGACAGCACTGGTCAGGCTGTTTGATGTTAGCACACACCTGGGTAGTGCCTGACTTACCTGAGGGTCACCAAGGTCATCTTCAGACACTTTACAGGTGTACAGACAGGACTGGTCGGGCTGTTTGATGTTAGCATACACCTGGCTACTGCCTGACTTACCTGAGAGTCACCAAGGTCATCTTCAGACACTTTACAGGTGTACAGACAGCACTGGTCAGGCTGTTTGATGTTAGCATACACCTAGGTACTGCCTGAATTACTGGAGGGTCACCATGGTCATCTTCAGACACTTTACAGGTGTACAGACAGGACTGGTCAGGCTGTTTGATGCTAGCATACACCTGGATACTGCCTGAATTACCTGAGAGTCACCAAGGTCATCTTCAGACACTTTACAGGTGTACAGACAGCACTGGTCAGGCTGTTTGATGCTAGCATACACCTGGGTACTGCCTAACTTACCGGAGGGTCACCATGGTCATCTTCAGACACTTTACAGGTGTACAGACAGGACTGGTCAGGCTGTTTGATGCTAGCATACACCTGGGTACGGTCTGACATACCTGAGGGTCACCAAGGTCATCTTCAGACACTTTACAGGTGTACCGACAGGACTGGTCAGGCTGTTTGATGCTAGCATACACCTAGGTACTGCCTGAATTACCTGAGAGTCACTAAGGTCATCTTCAGACACTTTACAGGTGTACAGACAGGACTGGTCAGGATGTTTGATGCTAGCATACACCTGGGTACTGCCTGACTTACCTGAGGGTCACTAAGGTCATCTTCAGACACTTTACAGGTGTACAGACAGCACTGGTCAGGCTGTTTGATGCTAGCATACACCTGGGTACGGTCTGACATACCTGAGGGTCACCAAGGTCATCTTCAGACACTTTACAGGTGTGCAGACAGCACTGGTCAGGATGTTTGATGCTAGCACACACCTGGGTACTGACTGAATTACCTGAGGGTCACCAAGGTCATCCTCAGACACTTTACAGGTGTACAGACTGGACTGGTCTGTCTGTTTGATGCTAGCACACACCAGAGGGTCACTAAGGTCAAGTTCAGACACTTTACAGGTGTACAGACAGGAATGGTCGGGCTGTTTGATGCTAGCACACACCTGGGTACTGCCTGAATTACCTGAGGGTCACCAAGGTCATCTTCAGACACTTTACAGGTGTACAGACAGCACTGGTCGGGCTGTTTGATGCTAGCATACACCTGGGTACTGCCTGACTTACCTGAGGGTCACCAAGGTCTTCTTCTGACACTTTACAGGTGTACAGACAGGACTGGTCAGGATGTTTGATGCTAGCATACACCTGGCTACTGCCTGACTTACCTGAGGGTCACCAAGGTCTTCTTCTGACACTTTACAGGTGTACAGACAGGACTGGTCAGGATGTTTGATGCTAGCATACACCTGGCTACTGCCTGACTTACCTGAGGGTCACCAAGGTCTTCTTCTGACACTTTACAGGTGTACAGACAGGACTGGTCGGGCTGTTTGATGCTAGCATACACCTGGCTACTGCCTGAATTACCTGAGGGTCACCAAGGTCATCTTCAGACACTTTACAGGTGTACAGACAGGACTGGTCGGGCTGTTTGATGCTAGCATACACCTGGCTACTGCCTGACTTACCAGAGGGTCACTAAGGTCAAGTTCAGACACTTTACAGGTGTACAGACAGGACTGGTCAGGCTGTTTGATGTTAGCATACACCTGGGTACTGCCTGACTTACCTGAGGGTCACCAAGGTCATCTTCTGACACTTTACAGGTGTACAGACAGGACTGGTCGGGCTGTTTGATGCTAGCATACACCTGGGTACTGCCTAACTTACCTGAGGGTCACCAAGGTCATCTTCTGACACTTTACAGGTGTACAGACAGCACTGGTCAGGCTGTTTGATGTTAGCATACACCTGAGTACTGCCTGACTTACCTGAGGGTCACCAAGGTCATCTTCTGACACTTTACAGGTGTACAGACAGGACTGGTCAGGCTGTTTGATGCTAGCATACACCTGGGTACTACAAAAGCCGATGGGGTATATGTAGTCTTGGGAGTGGAAGCCCGGCCTGTCTGTCACGATCTGTAATACAAACAGACAAAATAAGCACATTCACATTTACATTTACACTCAGACATGACAAATTACCACAACACTCTTCAGATTAGTTTACAGTTTACTTGGACACACTAGACAGCTATGGTTATATAAGTTACAGAGCGGACATTTCTTGTGATATGACAAGTGTTCTCCTAGAGCAGAAGTAATGGATGGTAAGATTAGAAACAGGAGAGAGTTAGAGCACAGCTTCTTGTGAATGACATACCTCCCCCAGGCTATGGACAGTCAGGTTTCCCAGGCACAGGGGGAAGACGGGACGTCCCAGGGTGTCCAGGGGTATGGGCGGTACAACCTTCTTCCCACCACCCTGAGACTTGGACTTTTTGGGTTTGGCTTTAAGAGATTCTGGTCAACAGAATTACATAGAAAACACTGATTAACACGACATCTGGGGCAAAGAGGCTATTGCCTCCTCAATACAGAAATTCCAACACCTGTCTGACAAGTGGTTAACCCATAGACATGTATCTGAACGATAGGTGCATTATTATATAATTATACATAAATTCTTCAACCGTTTCTACCACTGCTGAAGATAATATTTCAAAATTTTCTCGGAGAACAGTAGGGTCTAGAGAAATGGTTTTCAAGGTTCTATGAAGCTTATACCTGTGGTGACTGACAAATAATTTATGGTTTTGTTTTTACAATAACTGTATACATTCACTAACCTTTGATAATGGCATTAATGATTGAAAAGGTTGAAGATTTACAGTAGCCTGCCTTGTACGTAATTCCTGAGTCCCATGTCCCATTTTACGATATATTTGTTTAAATATTATGATACCTTTGGTATTTAATTCAGTTTACATTTAGTTCCACTAGTATACTGTGTCAATGTTCATAAATATGTGTTTGTGGAGGGCCTCAGGGAGGATTAATGATATAATGACTGAGCTGTATTACCCTCATAAAACATTATTATTATTAATATAACTGTCTTGATATAATGGATGCCTTAAACTTGGACGAAACAACCACACTGGGGTGAAAACATCTGTGTTTTAAAAGTAAGGTGAAATGATAAACACTGAGATATGGTACATTTCAAAGGAAAACATGGGGACAAAATATCTGTGTCCTTTCCACTTTGCCTGGTGTGAGGTCTTTCACGAACACATGAGGTCACCAATCACTGACATGTATCTGCAAATGATGCTGCCTTTTCAAACGCTCTTGACGTCATCTCTGCAGAAATGCCTTACTCAACGTTACATCTGCCTGACTCCAAGTCATATAAGGAATATTTTCATGTCACCCAGCAAAATTTTTCAGACACAACAGAAGAAATTTAACCTTCAGTTATATTGGTTAAATAAATTCATCGAATATCCTTTAAAACCATGGTGTTTATTTCATTGGATTTCTTTCGAATAATTTTAATATTTCTGCACAGTTTGTATTGTATTAGAGTTGCACTTTAACAGCTGGTCAAAGCGTATAAAATGGAAAATTAAGGTCCAAAAAGATTCGGAAACACAAGACAGCTTAGCGAGAAGACAACAACATAATCAGCAAACTACCTCAGTGGGTTAAAAGCAGACTTCAACATACCCATTAATTCTTTGGCCACCCTGTTTTTCTCTGCCTTATCCAAAGTCTTTTCTGCTGGTTTCTTCTTCCTCTTATTGGCCGGGGTTTTCTCAGTTGGGACGTTGTCCGCGCTGCTGTCCAGGGACATGGTGGACGAGGCCTGGGGGCTCTTGAGGGAACCAGGCTGGGGAGACGGAGGGATGGGGCGGGCCCCACACAGCAGTGAGGCGGCTTCTGTCTGAGACTGGTACTGCAACACTTTCCGCAGCAAAAACCTGCAGACGATGTCAGCAGTGGTTACACAGGGTCATCCGCATGTAAGATACCTGCTCACAGATCTTACATTTCTCTAAAGCAATTAAGAGGACAAGTCATCTTGTGAATAAGAGCAAATTACAGGACATATCTTTTAAAAACATGAATGGCCATGATGGTTTTAATTAGATTGCCATTATCTTGATGTGATATCCTAATGTTGGCACTATCTTGATACAATATCATAATGTGCTGAGGCAGATTTCCTTTGCATCTGTAACAAGCTTTTGGCTAGCCATTCACCACATGGCAAACTTGTACTTCTTTCTTATGCATGTAGTGAAAGATAAATTTCAATAGAAACAATCTGACCTTCTCTCTTCTTTGGCTTTGGCGATATGTTCCTCCAGTCGTACCACCTCATCACACACCCCAGCATTAATCTGAAACAAGGGACAGGTAGGTGTATTTGGACAACTTCACTTTGAAATAGTTTCACAAAAAGTTGCCCATGAGCACAAAACGACGGGTCAAACGGTTGTAAGAGGGCCTTGCCATCATTAGTGTGTCCATAAAGCTCATTTACAAATTAAAATATTTAAATAAATTTAATTCTGGTTTTAGAAGTAGCTTGGTGATACTTACTTCAATGTTCTATTACTATAAAGTGGGGGACCAAGAATTTCAAATGTTTTTATGGCTTACTGGTTGGGCTAATTATAAAGAAAAGGCAAACTTACAAAGACAAAATTCTTGATGAGTTTCTTGAGCCTGCGGTACTTCTTCTGGTAGTGGTCATTAGGTTTGTGAGCTCCATATAGGCGTGGTTGGGAGGATGCTGCTGACAGCTGGGACAGGCTACAACACACCAACAGAGAGTCACGCACAGAACTGACAGCTGGGACAGGCTACACATACCAACAGAGAGTCACGCACAGAACTGACAGCTGGGACAGGCTACAACACACCAACAGAGAGTCACGCACAGAACTGACAGCTGGGACAGGCTACAACACACCAACAGAGAGTCACGCACAGAACTGACAGCTGGGACAGGCTACAACACACCAACAGAGAGTCACACACAGAACTGACAGCTGGGACAGGCTACAACATACCAACAGAGAGTCACGCACAGAACTGACAGCCGGGACAGGCTACGACATACCAACAGAGAGTCACGCACAGAACTGACAGCTGGGACAGGCTACAACACACCAACAGAGAGTCACGCACAGAACTGACAGCTGGGACAGGCTACAACACACCAACAGAGAGTCACGCACAGAACTGACAGCTGGGACAGGCTACAACACACCAACAGAGAGTCACGCACAGAAATAATGTTTGTATTCTAGGGGTTCACATAAATACACCGATATACATAAATACAAGAGTAAGTATTTGAAGTTGTAAGCAAGCAAAAGGTTAGTTTGACCTTTCTGATTTCGTCCACTGGAGAACACCCCACATGACATTACAGAAATAGCTTTACACCTTTACACCTTTTAACACCTTTCCCTGGGGCTCGGTTGGCTAAATGAACTTCCTCATCAGGCTCTACTCATTTCCACCCAGTTATACAATCGGGTATTTGTGTGACAGGGTAGAATGTATACTGACTTTCCTTTAGATATAGTCATAGGTACCCTTCGCACTCGTGCAGGTCCCAAATGTCACTCTCCGCAAAATTTTTGATTCCCTTGCAAAAGTGCAGGTAACTGTCTTAAACAGTGTTAGTACAAACACCAGCTAAGTTCCCACTGTAGCCAATCCTGATCTATACAAAGTTAGTTTTAGTTTTAGTTAGTTTTACTACAGAGGCAAGCTTTCCAATGAGAACATCTTTCCTGTTATTTCACTTAACAAAATAACAATACCAAGCAAACAAATGGTTGGTGTGAACTGAGGTAGCCTTATTGTAATGTAAATTATTACAAATTTTACCCAAGTCAGGATATTGCACAGCTTAGGCTGAGGCGCTGTCATTACTATTCAATACAGAGAAGGACGGCTGATAAAACAGATTTAACCTTTGCTTTCTTATCCTATAATTATTTTATTATGGAATTATACTTTAAAAATTGGGTTTGTGACAACAATCTATTTGACAGTATATATATCTGATTTCTCCATGAAAATGAAAACTGACAGTTACAATGTGAATTATGTTGAGTTTCTCACCACATACATATTCATAAATGCCTTCATGATTCAGATGAAGAAAACTTTGAAAAAAAAATTAACATATAATCTGTAACAAGATAATGTTGGAACCAATCTCTGAGAAAGGCTTTGGCATGTCGTATGTGTTCTACAGTTTAGTCAAAATTGTCAGAACAGTTTCATTTGGAGCACCCTGAAACTTTAACTCATGCTGAGTATGTGCACTGAAGTCTCACCCAAGGGAAGCGACTGAGCCACTGGTTATACGTCCATGTGGGGATAACAAGCTGGAAGAAGGGGGATAACTCTGCTGCAGGAGAGATCCTCTCATTTCATCGGGTACCTCAGATGCCATGTTTAACTGAAATTAAAATCATGCCTTTTTCATATCAGACTCCTGGAAATGATTATGGCATGGCAGACATCATGTCAACAGATCATAAGAAGCTCAATACCAAAGTAAATGTGAATGGAGGATCTGCAATGACAAGATCAAATTTCTGACACACGCCCTATTATTTATTTATCTGATTGGCCGGTTTCTAGTTGCACACCACAAATCACTTATAAGATGGCATTTTATATTTATTTTGATTGAGGTTTTTTGCAGTACGCAAAGAATATTTCACTTATACGACGGCGGCCTGCATTATGGTGGGAGGAAACTGGGCAGAGCCTGGGGGAAACCCATGACCATTTGCAGGTTGCTACAAGACCTTCATACATATGGCTGAAGAGGAAGCCAGCACGAGCTGGACTTGAACTCACGGCGACTGCATTAGTGGCGGACTTCTGGGTCATTGCCCTGTGCTGGCACGCTAACCACCTGAGCCACGGAGGCACCCTGGTGTTTTATAAGTAACTTGCGAACTTCTGTTGTCAAGTATGTGGCAAACAGACTGAGAAAAATATGTCATGTTGTATTAGCCCAAGGTAAAAGATTTCTGACAACCCATGAGATTGCCCTGCTCGCCTGCACTGCTGCAGCCGATAGAAACTTACAGTGAACTCAAATAACGTCACAGGGAATCTAATTTTACCTCATCAAGGTGTGATAAAGCCAGCTATCCATGTGCACATACATGCCAATGTTTTTACTTATTTGAGTACTGTACTTAAGAATATTCCATTTTTACGATGGCAGTCAGATCAGCATTTTATCTAGAGCTAGGAAATTGGGCAGAGCCTCTGGGAAAGCCACTACCATCTGCAGGTTAATGACAGACCTTCCCACATATGGCTGGAAGGCGTACCTGTGTTTGCATACCTGTGTATACTATGTGTATGCATGCATCCAAACACACATCAATTTTATCAGCCTTCTCTTACTACCCTGTACAGGGAGAGGGGATAATTTGCCTGTCTCTTATACGTGTACATTCAGCTGCATATAGCACAGAGCTACAGTAGCTAACCTAACAGCACATGTTTTAAGTGCATTGAGTTGAGCAAGAAGAGCAATTATTTTGGTAGCAATTACAACGCTCTGAGTAAATCAAAACAAAGTTTAAAAAATTATGTTTGTTGAACTTATGTATATTGGCCAACCCGTAAACAGGTGAAATGAATCAAAGCTTAACCTGCGTAAGACTAAGCACTTGTAACCACCTGAAAACTGTAGCTATCACGATATGGTCTTGGGGAGAACTCAGGACAATAGCGTTTTTGCACAGATTTCTCCTGCATTTCATGTGCTGTGTGTAAATACCTCTTCCAGAACAGTTCTCTGTGAATTTGCATAGAGACACACATTTGGGTATGAGCACAGAGATGGACCACTATTGCTTTCTATGATTTTAAGCTGTGATTACATATGGTATTTGTAATCAAGCATTGATGCACAGAGCCAACGAGCATCATACATGGAGAGTTAGTGGTCAATGAGATAAGCATTGATGCTATATAGTTTATATCTGATGCATGCATCGACCGAATACAAAATCAGGACATTTAGCTTGCTGAATTAATGAAAAGGATTAATGGGAGTCAGCTCTTCTTACATAAAATGAATCCGTGATTATTATCCGTTTATGGCACTGCTTAATGACCAAATGAAAACTTGGAATCGAGGAAAAGCCAGCATGGAGGAAAAGCCAGCATGGAGGAAAAGCCAGAATGGAGGAAAAGCCAGCATGGAGGAAAAGCCAGAATGGAGGAAAAGCCAGCATAGAGGAAAAGCCAGCATGGAGGAAAACCCAGCGAAAACCCAGCATAGAGGAAAACCCATCACTGAGGAAAACCCAGCCTGGAGGAAAACCCAGAACACCGGTACTCTAGTGTCTACAAACGGCGATTGCAGGAAAACTACTGCTTCAATCGTACCAAACTCAAAGGATTTCTGAGCTTATCTGGTATTGGTATTCCACCAGAGAGGGGTGTTAGTACAGTAAATAGATGATCTACTACAAAATAAACTGCACAGTATTAACCACTGTGTATTTTTCGCAACTGAAGTACTATATCCCTCAATCAGTAACCCCAGTGCAGCTGGGCTTCTCACTCCCCAGCCCAGGCTACTGTTTAGCGTGTGCCAGCGGTCCCACCACGTGCATCAAATTACATTACTTTTTCAAGACTTTGTTGCTTACAATGATTTCTTAACGAAAATACTTTTACGTCTGCCAGAATAGTAGAACTCATACCATACCGGTACGTTCATATACCCACTCAGTGATGGCGAAGACAGAAAATGCCTCCTTGAATGGTAAACGCTAAATTTAGGAAGGGCGAACGAATTAACGAAAACTAAATTTTACATTTTACAACACTAAAAAGAGTAAGAAAGAATAATCATGTCAACAAACTTATAAATTAGTGCTTCAGAATGTTTTAATGAATTTAATTTAAAATTCTATTTTCAGGCTGAAAATAACAACAACCGGCTTTCGGTTCAATGATAAGTTAAGGTTTTATTTTGCCCTTGGTGACACTTGTTTCACAATGGCGGTAAAGTCGAGCGTCGGCCGGTTTGGGGGTCGAGGGACTGTTGGCAAACCTGTCATTAGCACGGACATCATGGGTAACAAAACGGTGGAGGTACGACCAGTGGGTGCCTGGGTACAGCCGGAAGCAGACACGACAGGATATGAGCATCATCATGGAGTGGTAATGAACACGTGAAGATGTTTATATAGTCTACATTATCAACAAGAAGTCATGTCTGAACTCGAAACTGTGGAACAACAACGTATCATGTTGTTGGTTATGAAGTATAGGCCTGCGTGGATATGGTTCTGCAGATGATAAGATGTTCAACTGTGTTATCAGTGGGATGCACATATGAGACTCTTTTGATAACTGATTTAACTTTATTTGTTTTCGTCGAGGGTCAAGCACAAAACTGCATTGTGTGTAGTCCATCGAGATGAACCATGTATTATGGGCCGGCCTGAAAGCTGGTCTGAGACCCAGTCTGGGCATTCCAGCAAAACGGGAATAGGTCTTGCGTCACAACTACAGATGGACTGTTATTGAATTTCTCTATTTAGTTGTATATAATAGAAGATTGAAGCAAGATTTATCGAGCTATTTGTGCTGTTTCATGGTGCAAATGGTGGCACCTATGGCTGATTAATTACTTTCCAAGATGGCGTCTGATTTTAAAATTCCGACATTAATTGTAAAACATGTGCCCATCGCTAAAAAAGAATGCCACTCATATCTAAACACCGGTGTGATGGACAGCAGTGATGAACTGAAATGTAACTGGCATTCAAAACATCCTTAAAATTGTGTCATGTTCATTGCAGTATGTATTCACAAGCTTTTGATGAGGATACTGTTACAGCCTAGGTCAATCACTGTCAGCATAGGTCACCATTGTGTTTTAGGTGTGAAATGTTGAGGACATATTCGATTTAGGGGGTGGGTGTCAGTGC